>JAUEJI010729604.1:0-11770 GCA_032275285.1 Desmognathus perlapsus
TGTTGCATGCGCCGGCCCCGTTGGTGCCTATAGCCTGAAGAGGTTTTAGCAGGAGACCTACGTGTGGGAGGGGTTCTGAGTGCGGGATTCCTAACAGTACCCCCTCCCCCCCCCAAAACCCCTCCATCAGGTCTAGGTTTATCCGGTCGCCTAGCATGAAAAGCCGCTTGACACTGCGGGGCATGGACATTGGCGACTGGTTCCCAAGACCGGTCTTCAGGGCCATAACCAACCCAGTCAATAAGGTATTGCAACTTGCCACGCACTAAACGTGAATCCAGGATTTTAGCAACTTGATATTCACCCATAGAGTCGGATTGAGGTAGGGTCTGCTTAATGTCAGGACGTGTCATAGGGGAGTAAACCTTTACTTGAGACACATGGAAGACAGGATGAAATCTAATGGACGGTGGCAACCTAAGTTTAAGAACCAGAGGGGATAATACCTTATCAATCACATAAGGACCAATAAACCTAGGAGCCAGTTTGCTACATGTATTCCCCTTAAAATGAAAGTTTTTGGTGGATAGCCAAACCTTATCCCCAGGAAGGAATGCGGGTGTTTCCCTACGATGTTTGTCAGCTTGCTCCTTCATGGCTGCCTTTGATGCTAGAAGTAGAATAGTCAAGGCCTTGACTCTAGAAGCAAAGGTTTTTAAACAAACTGAAACTTCTGGCACAAGAGAGGCACTGGGAAATCTGGATGGCAGGAAACTAGGATGATACCCCATCAGAGCACAAAAGGGAGTAGTCTTGACTGCAGAATGGTATGAATTGTTGTAAAGAAACTCCACAATTGGTAACGCATGGCCCCAATTCTTCTCATCCTGCATACAGAATACCCTCAAGTATTGTTCTAGGGTCTGATTACACCGCTCTGTGGAGCCATCAGTCTGGGGATGATAACCAGAGGAAAAAACCAATTTTGTACCAAGTTGAGAATTAAACTCTTTCCAGAATTTAGAAATGAATTGCGACCCCCGGTCGCTAACAATCACATCAGGGAGACCATGTAACCTTACCACTTGCTCCAAAAACACAATAGCCAATTCTTTAGCAGTGGGCAAACCAGTAAGACCAATGAAATGTGCCATTTTAGTAAAAAGATCTGTAACCACAAGAACCACTGTACAACCTTTACTCTTAGGAAGATCCGTAATAAAATCCATGGCAATAGTCTTCCAAGGCCCATCGGGCACTTTCAAGGGTTGCAATAATCCCTGCGGCATCAAATGACTCGATTTTGCCTTAGCACAGATAGGGCACAATAGAACATATTCTTCCACAGTCCTCCTCATCCTGGCCCACCAAACATAACGAGAAAGCAACTCTAATGTCTTAACCGGCCCAGGATGACCTGCCATAGGTGACTCGTGACACCATTGCATCAATTCAGTCTGTTGAGTAACGCTAGGCACCCACAATCTAGATCCATAGAACAATAACCCTTCAATTTCCTTTGCGATAGTACCTTTGCTCAAAAACTGATTCTTTCCTTCCACGGTATAGCTATCTTTTACCTCCTGCAAAAATGCAGACATTATCACTCCAGTAGCACCAATCACTCTTTGAGGTGCTAAGATAGGTGTCACTGACCTCTCTTCGCTATTCTCCTCTGTAAAACCTCTGGAGAGCGCATCTGCTCTGGCATTACATGACCCAGGTTTATAGGTAATTGTGTAATCAAATCTTGAGAAGAAAAGGGACCAGCGAGCTTGTCTACCATTCTGGCAAGTCAAGTTTTTAAGAAACTCCAAGTTCTTATGGTCTGTGTAGACAGTAATGGGGTTTCCTGTTCCCTCCAGATAATGTCGCCATTGCTTTAGTGCCTCTTTGATTGCCAACAGTTCTCGTTCATAAATAGTATAATTTCTCTCTGCTGAAGAAAGTTTTCGGGAATAATAGGCAATAGGGTGAATGTTCTGTAGTGAATCTTTCTGAGAGAGTACTGCCCCGATTACATTAGATGATGCATCTGCCTCAACTATAAAGGGTTGGGAAAAATCAGGGTGTGCAAGGACAGGAGCCTTAGTAAACTCTTGTTTTAAAACGTCAAAAGCCTCTTGTTGTTCTTTTCCCCAGAAAAACCCTTTTTTCTTGAGAATCCATGTTAAGGGAAGTACTAGATCTGAATAGGAAATGATGTATTGCCTATAAAAATTTGCAAAACCTAAGAACCGCTGAACGTCCTTGGTATTCTGAGGGGTTTCCCATTGAATTATAGCCTGTACCTTATTTGGGTCCATTTCACGTCCCTGATGAGAAATTAAATAACCCAGAAAGGGAACTTGTTTTTGGAAAAAGGAACATTTAGACTCTTTGGCATACAATCTATTTTGTAGTAGTCTTTCTAAGATTGTCCTGACATGTCTAGTGTGTTCTGCCTCAGTATTTGAAAAAACTAGGATATCGTCTAAATAGATTACCATATAGGTGTTTAGTATGTCATGGAAAACATCGTTGACAAAAAACTGAAAACATGAAGGAGCATTACAGAGGCCGAATGGCATGACCAGATATTCATAATGACCGTGAGCGGTCCTGAAGGCTGTTTTCCACTCATCACCTTCTCGCATTCTCACTAGGTTATAAGCCCCTCGTAGATCAATCTTTGAAAAAATAGTAGCTTTCTGTATTTGGTCTAGCAGTACTGGAATCAAAGGCAAAGGATAACGATTCTTAATAGTTATTAGATTCAATAATCTAAAGTCAATGCACGGCCTAAGTTCCTCGGTGTCTTTTTTGGACACGAAAAACAAAGGTGCCCCTGCCGGGGAAGACGAAGTGCGAATGAATCCTTTTTCAAGATTGGTCTTGATGTAGTCTTTTAGGATCTCATCCTCTTTAGGAGAGAGGGCATAGATGCGGCCATAGGGAATACTAGTGTTAGGTAGTAAATCAATTTTACAATCATACTCCCGGTGTGGGGGAAGAACCTCTGCCTCTTTTTTATCAAATACCATAGTGAGATCGGGGTAGCGTTCCGTGATGGCATTGATGTGTCTGGTTTCTGTTTGATTTACTGTTACTGTGCGTTCCCTCCAATCTATAGTAGGGTTCCAGTGGAGCAGCCATGGCATCCCTAATATGATCTTAAATGTGGGGGTGTGAATAATGTCAAACTGTTCTTCTTTTACTACGTCTTGAAAAGCAATTTTAAGGGGAATGGTGTTTTGAACTATTTGACCTGATTTAAGTAAGGAATCATCAACAGTCATTGCTAGTTCTGGATGTTTTCGATTTCTTACTGGAATCTGATGGATCTGCTGAAAGGTTTGGTCGAGATAGTTTCCATTCGCTCCACAGTCAAGTAAGGCTTTGGCGTAAATGATTCTATCACCAGGTAAATTTATGGCAATGTTAAGATACAAATGGGAGGCTGTGGGAGCATCACCTGCAAGAGTACCCACTATGCGAGGAGTCTTTATTTGCTCAATGCCCGGGTGTTCTCCTCTGGCGACGACCGGGCGTTGGCGTTTCCCGACAACAATGGGCATTGACCTATAGCGTGTCGAGGGTCACCACAGTAATAGCAGAGTCGGTCACGCCTCCTATGCTCTTTTTCTCTTTGTGACAGGGGACCCCTGATGCCTCCTAGTTGCATTGGTTCACTAGGTTCAAAGTTTTTGGAAGGGGTAGTGGTATACCTTTGAAATGGACGGAAACTCTCGGATCGTTTCTTTTCTTTCTTACGCTCTCTGATTCTTTGATCAATTTGAATTACTAAGGTCAAATACTCAGAAAGGCCTGTAGGTAAATTGAGCATATTAGATAGATGATCCTTAATTTCTTCACAGAGCCCTTTATAAAATAATTTTATAAGGACCGAATCTGGCCAAGTAGTGGTGGCTGCTAACATTTGAAAATGAGTAACATACTCCTGTGTTTCTCTATTTCCTTGCTTGTATTCTAAAAGTTCATTTTGTCCGATATCAACCTCTTGTTTGCATTCAAACATCTCGGCAAACATTTTCTTAAAAGTCTGATAGTCACGTAGCATGACGTGGTCTTGGTCAATGTAGGGTTGTGCCCACTGTAGGGCGTTCCCTTCAAGGTTCATCAATACAAAGAGAACCTTGCTGTAATCATTGCAATAGATGTTTGGTTTGTTGAGAAAATGTAATTTGCAAATGGTCAAAAAGTTCCTGTACTCTCTGCTGTCTCCCTTAAATTTGGCATTGGAGGGTTGGGCAATATTTGTGAAAAATGAGGGCGGTCAGGAATCATGGGCGGTATATTAGGAGGTGCCAGATTAACAATGGGGTCAACAGCTATAGGAATGGGCGCAGGTCCGCTTGGAACCTGTGTTTCCAATGCTTGTATCCTATTACTCATTGTTAGTTGTTGGTTAATGATCTCACCCTACCCTGTAGCTAATTTTTCACAGTCTGTTCCGAGTTTTTCTAAGGCAGCATGCACTTTAGCAAAGGTCAAATCTAATTTAGGACCCCAGTCCTCTGCTATGTCTGTTTTAACCTCACTCATCGCCACAGAAGATGGCTTGAGCCCAATCTGTTGGACTTCAAGCGCTTCTCTTCGTGGCGATGAGTAAAGGCTACCCTTGCTCTCTCTGCTGCCAGGCAGTAACAACTACACGGACAGCAGGAGACCACGTGGGATGCGACGGTGAGAGGACGTGTGCCAGAGGGCTCCGTCTCCCGCCCGGCTGAAATTTGCTATTGAAACCTGAAATACTTTTTAAAAAAGGAAAAAAAGAAACGTGCTCAGAACTGTACTGCAAGGAATACGAAACAGTTTCCCGAATTATGGCTGGAAAGGGGAATAAACAACAGAAAAAGATGCAAGACTTTGCAACTCCGGTGAACGGCGGCAGGAGCCGCGGAGGGCAGATGGCGGATCAGGCGGAGAAATCGAGACCCTCGGGGGCGCCGGTGGAGGAGGGGAGCCCGAGGATAGACCAACAGCAGACGGATTTAGAGACCATTTTGCGAGAAATAAAGCAGTTTCGCACTGAAACGGCAGCGAAATCGGACACTCTGGAATTAAAAATTGACAGAATACAAACCAGATTCTCGGAAGTTGAAGCACGCATAGCAGAGATGGAAGACAGGATTGCAGCACTTGAGGACCGCATGGCACCGCTAGACGTATTAAAGGGGGAGCATGCAGCAAAAATACATACCCTGGAGGCGGCGGTGGATGGACAAGAGAACAGAGGAAGGCGCAATAACGTAAGAATTATCGGGATGCCGGAGGGATGTGAGAAGGGCTCCCCAACTGACTTTTATGAACAACTGCTGCGCCGGCTGTTACCAAATGCTAAATACTCTGCATTTTATTCTGTGGTCCGGGCACATCGTACCCTGGGTCCGCGACCGAACCCAGGGGCTCCTCCAAGAGCGGTGCTGGTGAGGTTTCTAAAGTATAGAGACCGGGATGCGACACTTACGGCTGCACGAGATCTGGGAGCACTGAGGTATGAAAATGCCAATATCAGTATATATCAAGACCTATCCACAATGGTACAACGCGAAAGGAAGAAATTCGACACTGCCAAGAGATTGCTCCGTGAAAAGGGATACAAATACAGCATGTTATTTCCTGCCAGATTGAGTGTGGAGGCGGATGGCAAAACTCAGTTCTTCACGGATCCGCGTGAGGTTTGTCGATTTATAGACGTGCGAGGTACGGGAAGGACAAGCCAGACAACAAATAATGTTGTACAGCTGAATGACACGGCGGGGACGAGTGCAGAAGGAGCATTGGAAAATAACATTTCAAACGCTGTTTGAACTGGATCACTACGCCGAAGATTGCAAAAGAAATGCGAGAATAGGACATTTGAACTAGGTATTGTTTTAATTTTTATTTCTTATTTTGTTGTCGAGTAAAATGGCCGTCTTGATGGAACACGAGGCGTACTATTTTTTGTTGCATGAACTTGCTACGACAAGGCGGCGATGGATATGTAAATAGGGTGACTGTCGGACAGCGCGTCCCAATAGATGGACTAGATGACAAAGTGCGGCTTTTGCGGAGGGATGCACTGGAGCAACAAGTCCCAGACGGACTGGATTCCCGCGCACGGCATCCTGATTGGAGGATGTCGGACACACCCGGAAACCACAGTGATTGACAGAGGGCAGACTCCACTGGTGGAACAAGAGAGTTGCATTTTGTAGATCAGGGTGAAATGCGGGACGGTTAACTCATGTGCATCTTGGAGGGTATGGCGTGTGTTTATACACACACTACTGGAATGTTTCTGCACAGATTCCTGATGTGTTTATATATAGGATACTGGACAATAAGAGGATGGTGGGGTATTGTTCCATTCGTGATTATGTTGTCCTATTGTATCTGAGGTATCGGACACGAAACCGACGGTATTATGCCTATCTACCTAACTATAGGAGAAGGAGAGAGTGTGTGAAGTATGGAAGGGGAGTAGATTAACTACAACAGGCGGGAAGAGGGGGTGAACTATAAGTCTGGACAGGCGGCGATACCAGATATGTGCGCCACTGACGTATAATGTACACATAATAGAAGGGCGAACTTGAATGGCGATTGCGAGTGGCTGCTGTTTGAATGAGAAGACGATGAGAGATGATACAAGAAGGGTGCTGTTGATGGGAAAGGTGTGGGAGGTTGTAGATGCCACATGGGAACTGTGAGGGCTGAATACGTATTACTGTGTACATCTGAGCTTTTTGAGACTACATGAATGAGAAATTGGAGTAATAGGGGGGAGACGGAGCCCAATGGAGGCCCAGACGTGAGATCTCCATAGAATCGAACAGGTGACAGTTGAATGTTTCAGCTGTTGGATGCTCACAAGTTGTTCAGTTGTTTGGGGAGGGGGTTGGTGGGGGGGATGTTGGATGTTGTTGAATGTTTTTGGGGGGATGGGTTGAGGCCGATACACACTAGTCCTGTTGAGTGGTTGCTGCATGACAAGAGACAAATAATGTTGTGTGTTCTGAGTGGGATGAGAGGCCGCCAGTATGCGCGACTGCGATGGAGTATTATAATTCATGGCGGATAATATGCTGAGAGTCGGGACATGGAATGTCAGGGGGATGAATGGTACAGAGAAAAGGAAAACGATAATGGAGTATTGTGAAAGCAAGAAAGTGGATGTGATGTTATTGCAGGAGACTCACCTCAATAAGATGGGGCATATGAATTTGGCGAAACATAGCCGTTATACGGTGTATAGTTCCACCTTTCATAAAGGAAGCAGGGGTGTAGCGATCTTGCTTCGGAATAATATCCCCTTCAGGTTGGTGGAACAAGTGCAAGATGACACTGGCAGATTCCTGATGTTAGTTGGGCTCCTGCTGGGTCGGCCACTGGTGCTGGTTAATGTGTATGGACCAAACTATGACTCCCCTGAATTCCTGGATAAGATATTTCAATATCTAGGGGAGTGGGGGGAATGGCCCAGGATAATAGGGGGGGACTTCAATTTTGTTTTGAGCTCCACCCTGGATAGATCATCCAGAGTAGTAAGGCCACTTTGTAGAAGTGCTAACCGTGCGCTCCAATATATGGACTTGTTTGATATGGTAGATGTCTGGCGGTTGCGACACCCGACTGCGGGTGGCTTCTCATTCTACTCTGCAGTTCACGGGATGTTCTCCCGTATTGATAGATTTCTTGTGTCTGCGAGGCTCTATTGTCAGGTGGGGGATATATGGATGGGTGCTAGGACCTTGTCAGACCATAATCCGGTTTGGATGGAAATGGCATGGGCACCAAAGTATCACAGACTAACATATTGGTCCCTGAACCCACAGATGTTGAAAGATGTGGATATGGAGTTGAAGATTAGGGACCATCTAACTTCTTTTTTTGAATTAAACAAGACTGAAGACACAGCTTTGTGGACTAGATGGGAAGCGTTTAAATGTTCGTTAAGAGGGCAACTTGCAGCAAATGAAGGGGGTATTAGAAAGGTAATGCAGGCCGAACTATGTAATATAGAAGGGGTTTTGATTAATTTAGATGAGAGGTTTGTGGAGACGGGAGACGAGAGAATACTACAGGAAATATTGGACATGAGGAGGAGGTATAGACTGAAAGCGGAGGAGGCACTGAAATTTAGAGCAAAAGCGATTAACGCCAAATACTATTGGCAGGCAGACAAAAATAGCTCACTTTTGGCGAGGATATTGAACACAGGTTCCTCAGTAAGAACGATCTCAGTATTGGCAAATGGGGCAGGGGTAGACATAACTGACCCGGAACTGATTGTAGTGGAATTGAGAGACCACCTGCAACACATGTATGAAAGTGAAGACGTGAAGGGGCCAGAGGAGGTATTAGCGTATTTGGAGGGGATACGGCTAGAGCAGCTTGGTAGGGAGAATGCTGAACAACTGGATCTGCCCTTGTGTGTTGAAGAGATAAAAGAAGCTATAAAAGAACTGAAGCTGAGTAAGGTACCAGGGCATGACGGCATTGGCAATGAATTTTATAAAATGTACAAGCATGCTGTAAGTGCACTGCTACTAGAAGTATACAATGAGGCCTACGATTCAGGAGGGTTTGGGGGTAGGCTTAATGAGGCCAAAATAGTACTTCTTCCTAAAGCAGGTGGGGATCCCAAGTGTAGCACTGATTACAGGCCCCTGTCGCTACTCAACTCGGATGTAAAAATATTAGCCAAAGTCTTGGTGAACAGACTTCTGCCGTTTGTTAATAAATTAGTTGCACCAGATCAGACGGGCTTTGTTCCGGGCAGAGACACAGCGTCTGCAATCAGACGAGTATTTACAGTCATGGCCGGTACACCGGCGAACTCGAGGGCAGCCCTGGTATCTTTAGATGCATATAAAGCGTTTGATATGCTTAGTTGGCCGTATCTTTTTCAAGTGATGCGTAAAATGGGAATTGGAGAGAGCTATATAAAATGGATACGAGTTCTGTACAGCGCCCCGACAGCACGCTTAGTGGTCAATGGTACATGGTCAGAGCTGATACGAATAGGTAGAGGCACCAGGCAGGGCTGCCCATTATCGGCTGTGCTGTTTGCCCTAGGAATGGAGCCATTGCTGCAGAGACTAAACTCTGAGATGGGAGATAAAGGGGTTACAGTACACGGTGTTCAGAATTTGACTATTGCTTATGCAGATGACTTACTCCTGATACTAAATAACCCAGAGGTGGACCTGGGGGCAGCTTTGGGGGTAATTGAGGCACATGGAGACTTCTCAGGATTTAGGTTAAACTGGAACAAATCGATTTATTTCCCCTACGGTGCAGAGGCGCCAGTTAAGTCCCCAGTGGAGAGATTGCAGACGGAAGTACATGGCCTGAAATATCTGGGGGTGAAAATTGCTAAGTCTGACGAGGAACTGAGATCCCTCAACTATGAGGCGGTGCTGCAGGGAGTGAGCGACTCTTTACAGAGATGGGGTAGACTACCATTAAATCTGGCAGCCAGGATAGCTGCGGTTAAAATGAACATTCTCCCGAAGATACTAGATGTATTTCATAATGTCCCTGTACGTGTACCTACAAAGTTCTTTGATACTCTGAAATCCAGACTTACCCAGTTCCTATGGAATGGTAAGATACCAAGAGTGGCCTACAAGAAACTAGCACAAAAGTATGACAATGGAGGGTTTGAAGTCCCTGACTTTGGGGGGTATTATAGGGCTGCTCAAATTCAGCATGCTCCGAAATGGCTGGATGCGGCAACAAAAGAGCCTCAAGTGATCATGGAGCGGAGATGGTTTGAGAAAGTGGGTGCAGAGAGAATGTTGATGGATGAGAGAGTGAAAATGACAGGGATTCAAGGCCCAGCTGCAATAACTCTAGGAATATGGAGGGATGTGAATCGGAAGATTGCTGGAGGATCGTGCTATTCTGAATACCTATCTATATGGGATGTCTCTATTCAAACTCCGAAACTGAGTGAAAGGATGTATGAAGGTTGGATGGAGAGAGGCATTTTTACCATGCAGGACTTGTTTGATGGGGGCCGATTGAAGGAAGACAAGGACCTAGTGGACGAAGCTGGAGGGGGCGTAAGCGCACTCATGCTATGGTATAAACTGAAGAGATGTATCAAAGATAGGTGGCGAATGACACCTGCTGAACCCCCGGAAAATAAGCTATTAACGCACGCGCTCACCACAGTAGGTGAGAGGCACCAAATCTCGAGAGTTTACAAGATATTGCGTGATTATAACACATGTGCCCGGGATACACTGAGAGAAAAATGGGATAATTTGTTGGGGTACCAGGTGAGCGACTGTGTTTGGTATGGGGCATGTATGGCGACAAAAAATGTGGCGTTTAATATGAGACTACGGCAGGTTCACTACAGATTTTTGACGCAGTCATATTATACACCTAGCCGTCTGAATAAAATTTATAAGAGAGTGGATATTTGTTGTAAGAAGTGTGGAGACACACAAGCAGACTTTCTGCACATGACATGGGGATGCATGAAAATTAAGCTGTTTTGGGAAGCAATGCTTGAAGTCGTTGCGGAAGTATGTCAATATGAGATAAAAGTTACACCGGCTGCGATATATCTTTATGATCTTCCAAAAATGGACGTGGTGAGCATGAGATGGGTGAGGGTGGCGATTGTGGTGGCCAAACTTTTGATTGCAAGGGGCTGGATACATGAGAGTGCCCCGACAATGGCAGAATGGCGCTCATATATGACATATTGCGCGAACCAAGAAGAGGTGTTACCGAGTGTTATGCCTCAATCACAGGTGCCCAAGGATATATGGGAGAGCTTTCGAGCATACCTAATAAATAGAAAGACAGGTGAAGAGGAAAACAAAGAATGAGTGAATGACTGTGTATCGGAAGTGACCGACATAAAAGCAAAGTGTTCTTAGAGGAAAAGTATGACAGGACAAACAGGACGATGTGTAAATAGTTGAGGGGGGAAATGTTGTTGAAATGGGGGGAGTGTTATAGTATTGCCTAAATGAAGTAGAGATATTGGTATCCTCGATTATCAAAAGTTGTACGATGTTGGAATGGTGAAGATGAGTGATGCTCGAGGTAAATAATATGGCATTAGATGAGACATGAGGGAGCACTATACTTTGAAATGTAAACTGATATTATTCTCCCTTTTTGACTGGTGTTAAAATGGAATTATGTTATAAGTTGAAAATCAATAAAAACATGTTAAAAACAAAACTACACGGACAGCAGAATGAAAAAGTGGGCCCACAAGGCCCGGTGGAACAAGCCAGTGGCACTGCACCTGCAAGACAGAAAACAATATGTATATCAGTCTGAGCCAGAGTATGGGGAGGGTCAATTGCTCTAATGTTCTAGACTGCGATAGACACCAAGCTCACCAATAGAAAACCCCCTTGATGTTCTATACCGGGTGCAGGTAAAATAGGTCCAGAGATGAGCACTCTTCCAAAGGTGGTATGGGAGGCGTGTTCTAACACACACGCGGTTAGAAGTGCAGGACCTGAAAGGCACGGAGCCTTTTTCTTGGAACACAAGGTGAATACACAGAGTGTGGGCTCCAATATGGAATCAGAGTAGAGAGCAAACAATCCAAATAGGAGGCAGGGGTCAAACCAGACGAGCAACAAGGTACAATGGGAAAAGGCAAGAATAACCGAATGCAGGCAGAGGTCAATACCAATCGGGCAACAAAGTACAGAGGACAGAGGCAGTAGAATAGTCACAACAAGCGCCAAGGGTCAGAAGCCAGGATAACCAATCAATAGGGTGAGGCAAAAGAATAGTCAGGGACAGGCAGAAACTTAGCGTAACACGTAGCAGCAGGATCACAGGAAACAACGAAGCA
>JAUEJI010740663.1:0-11719 GCA_032275285.1 Desmognathus perlapsus
GGTTAGGCGCCATCCTTGTGCAAACGACCCCCACGGGTGAAGCCCGTCCAGTTGCTTACGCCTCCAGAGCCCTCACACCAACCGAACAGAGGTACTCCCACATTGAAAAGGAAGCTATCGCCATATTGTGGGGTTGCCGCCATTTCCACATCTACCTATATGGGGCCGATTTCACTGTTCTCACAGACCACAAGCCTTTGCTACCAATTTTCCAAGGCTCCAGCCCACACCCCCCCGCCCGCATTGAGAAGTGGCTGCTCCACCTGCAACAATACACATTCACCTTGGCCTACCAAGTAGGGGCTGACAACCCCGCCGACTTCTTGTCCCGGCATCCACGTCCAGCCACCCCCCTAGAGGCCGATGAAGCGACTGAGACGGAGGAACACATCTGTCACATCGTAGAAGTGGGCTGGCCCAAAGCGATCAGCCTGGAATCCATGCGTGAAGCCACCCTCGCTGACCCATGCTGTGATCTCATAAAGGACTCCCTCCTCTCAGGTGCATGGAAGGAGCTCCTCAAGAACAACAGCCGGCGTACCCAAAAGGCTCAAGACTTCCTGAATGGTGTATTCACCGTCCGACATGAACTCTCCTTAACTCCGGATGGCCTTCTCCTCAGGGGTGCACGCATTCTGGTCCCTCCCTCACTCCAAGACAACATCATAGCCCTCGCCCACGAAGGCCATCAAGGTGTCGTCCGTACGAAAGCCAGAATTCGTCGACGAGTGTGGTTCCCACTGCTAGATCTCAAAGTGGAACAAGTGGTCTCCTCCTGCCTTCCCTGCCAAACGACGGGGAGCCCCCCTCGACCCGAACCAATCCGCTCCGCTCCGAGGGGGCGAACAAAGTGGGAAGCCATCAGTGCGGACTTCTGCACCGTCACAGAAGGAACTTACCTCCTTGTCATGATCGATGACTACACCAGGTACCCTGAGGTTGAGATAGTCAGCTCGACAGCAGCCGAGGCAGTCATTCCGGCGATGGAAAAAATGTTCGCCACACACGGATTGCCAGCATCCCTAAAAAGTGACAACGGCCCCCCCTTTCAGGGGAGAGAATTCGCATCATATCTGAACAACCTCAGCATCATCCATCATCGCATCACCCCGAGATGGCCTCAGGCAAACGGAGATGCCGAACGCTTCATGCGAACACTGAATAAAGTTTTGCGAATCGCCAAGTCACAGTCACTCCCCTGGGAACTAGAACTGTTCAGATTCCTACGCAATTACAGGATAACCCCTCATGCCTCAACCGACGTAGCCCCAGCTGAGCTGATGTTTGGCAGTTTGCAAAAGTCCTCCATACCTCACCACACCTCACTTCCCAAGAGCACGCTCGACACCGCAACCACTGCCGCCAAACGCATGAAGATGAACAAACATGTGAGCGAACAGAGACGTGCCAGGCCAACAAGGATCCGCCTAGGAGACCATGTGTTGGTCCTCAGCCCTTCATCAAAGTCCAAACTGACAACACGATACGAACCTCTACCATGGACGGTAATCCACAAGAAAGGTTCCACGATCAGTGCCAAGAGAGATTCGACGACCATCACACGGAACTCTTCCTTCTTCAAAGTGGTCCCCCGACAACTGTGGAAGGACATGACCAACCTGACGCCTCAAGTTCCCGGTGGAATGGATGAGGTAAACACCACTCCCCCTATCACCACGCTTGAAGAAAGGCAGCCCCCGCTGGAACACCAACTGCCAAGCAACGACCCGGCAGAACTGACCGCCGCCGAAAGCCCCACAGTGGAAGCGCCACAAGAGACTGACCGCACCAACCCCAGGTATGGCCTGCGAAGAGCCCCACAGGCATCCACCAGACTAAGAGACTATGTATGTGATTCACAAAGTTAGATGTTGGCCGTGAGACCCCCGTTTTTAAGGGTCCGGGAGAGTAGTTGCATTTTTGTTATGAAAAGAGAGGAATGTTGTGTACCAATGCGGCCTCCGTAGCCGTCCGGCGCCCTGCCGTGACGCGCTACGGAGAGCGCGTGAATAAAGGGGCGTGGCCAGGAGTTCCCGGGCATTCGGGACCTGACCACGCCAGCATCCAGACGTACCACCGTCTCCTGTGTGTTCTGTGCAGCGTCTGGGCCTAGCAGGCCCCCCGGCATCAACATAACACTGGCGACGAGTGCGGGATCTCACACCCCGCCCCAGCGCACCACCCGGTGCCACCCAGTCACACGCGCGGCGCACTCCGACAAGCCCACGGAGAGCGCACAAGCGAGTTCCGAGCAGCAGGTGAGGGACCCCTGCCCAGAGAACTGTAGACCACACATAAGGTCTTAACAAAAAAAAAAATAATCATAAAAGGGGAAAGTAAGGCAAACGAGTGGCGCACCTACCCTACAGCCACTACACCGCCATGGACACCCCTGGGCCCACCAGCCCTGCCAATAGCAGACGGGGGAGTACCACCCCAAGAATCGCCACGTCCTTCTCCACTCCCCCTGGGCGCCAACCAGGGAATACGGGCATCCTCATGGCCCCATTTGACCCATTCACAGACCCGTCGTCTGTTGGACCACGATGGGCCATGTGGATCCAAAAATTTGAATTTCTCATGGATGCCAGAGACATAACGCTGCCACGGAAACTGCGATCCAATCTCCTGCTGAATGTTGGGGACACCACACTCCACATTTTCAACTCACTAAAACATTCAGGGGATGCCACTGATTACGATGGCTCGAAACTCCTCCTGTCAAACCACTTCCTACCACACATAAACCCAGACTTCGAGATATTCACATTCTGCACCACCCTGCAGACTGTCACAGAGACTCTCGATGCGTACCACGCCCGTCTGTGCAGACTAGCAATGTCGTGTGAGTTTGACAACGATGAAAAGGAAGTGAGGCGACAAGTAATAAATGGACTGCACTCTGAAAAACTGCGCCGCATCATACTGAGCGAAAAAGGCATCCCACTCCACAAAATTCTGGAGACAGGACGCCAGCGAGAGCTAGCACATGCAAGAGCAGCCACGATGGAAGCCACGCTCAAAAGCATGAACATCTCCAACCCGCCAGTGGCCGCAGTTACAGACAAACATGACAGCCACCGACGCACACAATACCCCGACCAAACGCACACACGGTCGCAGCAACATCAATCCAAGAGACCGTGCGGATGGTGTGGTGGCCGGCGGCATGCGCGGAAAGACTGCCCTGCGCAAGGAACAACCTGCAATGCCTGTGGGAGACTGGACCACTACGCGAAAGTGTGTCGCTCAGCGGACAACCCAGTAGACGAGAGCCAAAAAGGCAACCCACCGAAACCGAAAAAGAAGAAGTCCACTCGACGGGTGGCAGCTGAAGATGGCTCATCGACAGCAGAATCGGAAGATGACGAACCCACTGAAGCACACTCCGCCAATCAAATGGTCGTGAAGAGGAAGAAAAAAATACAGATGATCTCTGCTCTAGACCGTGGGAATAAGAGAGCCAGGCGGAAACGCCCCCGGTGCACCGTGCGCATCAATGGTCAACCCATCACAGTCACAATTGACACAGGGGCATCAGTGAATGTGTTTCCAAAGGCAACATACAACTCCCTCCACCCACGCCCTGAGCTGTGCCAGACATCCACTCAGCTTTTTGCCTATGGGAGCAAACGTCCACTCCCTGTCATCGGGAGATTTCGGACAGCCATTGAAGGGAACGGACTCTCCATCCTATCAAAAATATACGTGGTTGACACAGGCGTAGAATGCCTCCTCAGCTGGCAAGCAGCGGAAGAACTGGGGATCGTCAAATTTGTCTGCAACATCTCTGCGGACGAAGAGGTTCAAGCTCTCCTCCGTCAACACCCCAACCTAACAAAGGGCATCGGGTGCCTGAAAGGAAAGTCTGTCAAACTCCACATCGACAAGACAATAGAACCGAAGGCGGTACGCCACCGGCGCACCCCATTCCACATGAGGCCGTTGGTTGAGAAAGAGCTGCTCACGCTTGAGAAAGAAGGGATAATCGAGAAGGTCACTGGGCCAACACCATGGGTCTCTCCCATGGTCGTCACCAACAAACAGAAGCAACCAGGGAAGGTCCGTATCTGTATCGACATGCGGCTGCCCAACACAGCAATTAAGCGAGAAAGACACATCACCCCCACTATAGACGACATCGTGGCAGACCTGACAGGCTCTCAGTTCTTCTCAAAACTGGACCTAAACGCAGGATACCATCAGGTGAAGCTGCATCGAGACTCACGGTACATTACCACCTTCTCGTCACACCTGGGCCTACGGCGCTACAAACGCCTCAACTTCGGCATATCCTCAGCGGCTGAGGTATTCCAAGATGCCATTCAAACGGTCCTACAGGGTTTGCCTGGAGTCCTAAACGTGTCGGACGACATCCTGGTCCACTCCACGACACGTGAAGAACACCTGCTACGCCTAGCAGCTGTCCTCAACCGCCTGGACTCAGCAGGCCTAACTATCCACAGCGAGAAATGTGAGTTTTTAAAACCCGAACTATCTTTCTTCGGCTATGTTTTTAACCAGGAAGGAGTATCAGCAGACCCTCAGAAAGTGGCGGACATAAGAACAGCGCCTCCCCCAGCCACTCCCACTGAAGTACGCAGCTTCCTAGGGATGGCCACCTATTGCGGGAGGTTCATCCCCAACCTTGCCACGCTGTCTGAACCGCTGAGAAACCTCACAAAATCGAATACCAAATGGATTTGGACTGCCGACTGCGAGGAGGCATTCCTCAACATAAAAAACTCACTCATCTCCCCCTCCACCATGGCATACTATGACACAAAGCTACCGACGAAACTATACGTCGATGCAAGCCCTGTTGGTTTGGGCGCCATCCTGGTGCAAACGACATCTGCAGGTGAAACTCGCCCTGTAGCATACGCCTCCAGAGCCCTCACACCAACCGAACAAAGATACTCCCACATTGAAAAGGAGGCCATCGCAATATTGTGGGGTTGCCGCCATTTCCACATCTACCTATACGGAGCTGACTTCACTGTTCTCACGGACCACAAACCATTGCTGCCTATCTTTCAAGGTTCCAGCCCACACCCCCCGGCCCGCATTGAGAAGTGGCTGCTCCACCTACAACAATACACGTTCACCCTGGCATACCAAGTAGGGGCGGACAACCCCGCCGACTTTTTGTCCCGGCATCCACGTCCAGCCACCCCCCTAGAAGCCGATGAAGCGACTGAGACAGAAGAACACATCTGTCACATCGTTGAAATGGGCCGGCCCAAAGCAATCAGCCTCGAATGTATGCGTGAAGCCACCCTCGAGGACCCGTGCTGCGATCTCATAAAGGACTCCCTCTTATCAGGTGCATGGAAGGAGCTCCTCAAGAACAACAGCCGGCGTACCCAAAAAGCTCAAGACTTCCTGCAGGGGGTGTTTGCCGTCCGACATGAACTCTCTTTAACTCCAGATGGCCTTATCCTCAGAGGTGCACGCATTCTGGTCCCCATTTCCCTCCAGGATAACATCGTAGCCCTCGCCCACGAAGGCCATCAAGGCGTTGTGCGTACGAAAGCCAGGATTCGTAGACGAGTGTGGTTCCCACTGCTGGATCTCAAAGTGGAACAAACTATCTCGTCCTGCCTTCCTTGCCAAACGACAGGGAGCCCTCCTCGACCTGAACCAATCCGCTCCGCCCCGAGGGGGCGAGCAAAGTGGGAAGCAGTCAGTGCGGACTTCTGCACTGTCACGGAAGGAACTTACCTCCTTGTCATGATCGACGACTACACCAGGTATCCGGAGGTTGAGATAGTCAGGTCAACTGCAGCTGAAGCCGTCATTCCAGCGATGGAGAAAATATTCGCCACACATGGATTGCCAACGTCCCTAAAAAGTGACAACGGCCCCCCCTTTCAGGGGAAAGAATTCGCAGCATATCTAAGCAACCTCAGCATCATCCACCAGCGCATCACCCCGAGATGGCCTCAGGCAAACGGAGATGCCGAACGCTTCATGCGAACACTGAATAAAGTTCTGCGAATCACCAAGTCACAGTCACTCCCCTGGGAATTAGAACTGTTCAAATTCCTACGCAACTACAGGATAACCCCTCATGCCTCAACCGATGTGGCTCCAGCTGAACTGATGTTCGGAGGCCTGCAAAAGACTTCCATACCTCACCACACGTCACTCCCCAAGGACACGCTCAACACCGCAGCCACTACTGCCAAACGCACGAAGATGAACAAACACGCGAGTGAACAGAGACATGCCAGGCCAACAAAGATCCGCCTGGGAGACCATGTGTTGGTTCTCAGCCCATCATCAAAATCCAAACTAACAACACAATACGAACCTCTACCGTGGACAGTAATCCACAAGAAAGGTTCCATGATCTGTGCCAAAAGAGATTCGACGACCATCACACGGAACTCTTCCTTCTTCAAAGTTGTCCCCCGACAACTGTGGAAAGACATGACCAACCTAACACCTCAAGTTCCCGAAAGAAGAGATGAGGTGAACACCACGCCCCCCATCACCACGTCTGAAGAAAGGCGGCCCCTGCTGGAGCACCAACTATCAAACAACGAGCCGGCAGAACTGACCGCCGCAGACAGCCCCACAGTGGAAGCGCCACAAGAGACTGACCGCACCCACCCCAGGTATGGCCTGCGGAGAGCCCCACAAGTATCCACCAGACTAAGAGACTATGTATGTGAGTCACAAAGTTAGATGTTGGCCGTGAGACCCCCGTTTTTAAGGGTCCGGGAGAGTAGTTGAATTTTTGTTATGAAAAGAGAGGAATGTTGTGTACCAATGCGGCCTCCGTAGCCGTCCGGCGCCCCGCTGTGACGCGCTGCAGAGAGCGCGTGAATAAAGGGGCGTGGCCGAGTGTTCCCGGGCATTCGGGACCCGACCACGCCAGAGTAAAGACGCACCACTGTCTCCTGTGCATCATTGAAGGTCTGGGCCTAGCAGGCCCCCCGGCACACACACAACACTGGCGACGAGTGCGGGATTAACACCCCCCGCCCCAGCGCACCACTCGGTGCCGCCCGACGCAGGCAGCGCACGCCACTAAGCCCACAGGAGGGCACACAAACTTTTTCCAGGCAGCCACAAGCAGGTGAGAAAGCCCCTGCACAGCAAAGCACAGACCACGTATAAGGTCTCCTGCTAAAAGAAAAATTAGGGAGAATAAAGAGGGTGCGTGGCACATCACCCCCACGGTCACTGCACCACCATGGACACTCCTGGGCCCACCAGCCCTGCCAACAGCAGACGTGGAAGCACCACCCCAAGGTTAGCCACATCTTTCTCCACACCCCCTGGGCGCCAACCAGGAACAACTGGCACCCTCATGGCCCCATTTGACCCATTCACAGACCCATCATCTGTTGGACCACGATGGGCCATGTGGATCCAAAAATTTGAATTCCTCATGGATGCCAGGGACATAACGCTGCCACGGAAACTTCGATCCAACCTCCTGCTGAATGTCGGGGATGCCACACTTCACATTTTCAACTCACTAAAACACTCAGGAGATGCCACTGACTACGATGGTTCAAAACTCCTCCTGTCCAACCACTTCCTGCCACACATAAACCCAGACTTCGAAATATTCACATTCTGCACCACCCTCCAGACTGTCACAGAGACTCTTGATGCATATCACGCCCGTCTGTGTAGGTTGGCAATGTCGTGTGAGTTTGACGATGATGAGAAGGAAGTGAGGCGACAGGTTATCAACGGACTACATTCTGAGAAACTGCGCCGAATAATCCTGAGCGAGAAAGGCATCCCACTACATAAAATTCTGGAAACAGGACGCCAAAGAGAGCTGGCGCATGCCAGAGCGGCCACTATGGAAGCCACGCTCAAAAGCATGAATATCTCCAGCCTACCGGTGGCCGCAGTAACAGACAGACCAGACAAACACCGCCGCCCAACAACCCCTGACCAAGCCCACACATGGTCACAGCGGCCTCAGTCCAAGAGACCCTGCGGTTGGTGTGGGGGCCGGCGGCATGCGCGGAAGGATTGCCCCGCACAAGGAACGACCTGCAACACCTGTGGGAAAATGGATCACTATGCGAAAGTATGTCGCTCTGCCGACAACCCAGTGGACGAGTGCCCAAGAAGCAACCCACCGAAACAAAAAAAGAAGAAGTCCACTCGACGGGTGGCAGCTGAGGATGGCTCGTCCACAGCAGAATCCGAGGACGATGAGCCCACAGAGTCACATTCCGCCAACCAGATGGTCGTGAAGAGGAAGAAAAAAATTCAAATGATCTCCGCACTAGACCGCGGGAACAAGAAAGCCAGGCGGAAACGCCCCCGGTGCACTGTACGTATTAATGGTCAAGCCATCACTGTCACGATTGACACGGGGGCATCAGTAAATGTATTCCCAAAGGTGATGTACAACTCCCTCCACCCACGCCCTGAACTGTGCCCGACCTCCACTCAGCTCTTTGCCTATGGGAGCAAACGACCGCTCCCTGTCATTGGAAGATTTCGGACAGCAATAGAAGGAAACGGACTCTCCATCCTTTCTAAAATATACGTAGTGGACACGGGAGTAGAATGCCTCCTCAGCTGGCAGGCGGCAGAAGAGTTGGGAATCGTCAAGTTTGTCTGCAACATCTCAGCAGATGAAGAAGTACAGGCTCTCCTCCGTCAACACCCCAACCTGACAAAAGGCATCGGATGCCTAAAAGGGAAATCTGTCAAGCTCCACATCGACAAAACGATAGAGCCAAAGGCAGTACGACACCGGCGCACTCCATTCCACATGAGGCCATTGGTTGAGAAAGAGCTGCTCACGCTCGAAAAAGCTGGGATAATCGAAAAAGTGACAGGGCCAACCCCGTGGGTCTCCCCCATGGTAGTCACCCACAAACAGAAACAACCAGGAAAGGTCCGCATCTGTATTGACATGCGACTGCCCAATACAGCAATAAAGCGGGAGAGACACATCACCCCCACCATAGACGATATTGTGGCAGACCTGACAGGCTCTCAGTTCTTCTCGAAACTCGACCTAAACGCAGGATACCATCAGGTGAAGCTGCATCGAGACTCACGATACATCACCACTTTCTCGTCGCACTTAGGTCTACGGCGCTACAAACGCCTCAATTTCGGCATATCATCTGCCGCCGAGGTGTTCCAAGACGCCATTCAAACAGTCTTGCAGGGCCTACCAGGAGTCCTAAACGTGTCAGATGACATCTTGGTCCACTCTACGACACATGAAGAACATCTGCAACGCCTAGCAGCCGTGCTCGACCGCCTGGACTCTGCAGGTCTGACCATTCACAGCGAGAAATGTGAGTTTTTAAAACCTGAATTATCCTTCTTCGGATATGTTTTCAACCAGGAAGGGGTCTCAGCAGATCCTCAGAAAGTGGCTGACGTAAGAACAGCACCTCCCCCAACCACCCCCACCGAAGTGCGCAGCTTCTTAGGGATGGCCACATATTGCGGGAGGTTCATCCCCAACCTTGCCACGCTGTCTGAGCCACTGAGGAACCTAACAAAATCAAACACCAAATGGGCCTGGACTGCCGACTGCGAGGAAGCGTTTCTCAACATTAAAGATTCGCTCGCTTCCTCCTCCACCATGGCCTATTATGACACTGGGTTACCAACTGAACTGTACGTCGATGCAAGCCCTGTCGGGTTAGGCGCCATCCTTGTGCAAACAACCCCCACGGGTGAAGCCCGTCCAGTTGCTTACGCCTCCAGGGCCCTCACACCGACCGAACAAAGGTACTCACACATTGAAAAGGAGGCAATCGCTATATTGTGGGGTTGCCGCCATTTCCACATCTACCTTTATGGCTCCAATTTCACTGTGTTCACAGACCACAAGCCTTTGCTACCAATCTTTCAGGGCTCCAGTCCCCACCCTCCAGCCCGCATTGAGAAGTGGCTGCTCCACCTACAACAATACACGTTCACCTTGGCATACCAAGTGGGGGCTGACAACCCGGCTGACTTCCTGTCCCGGCATCCACGCCCAGCTACCCCCTTGGAGGCCGATGAGGCGACGGAGACGGAGGAACACATTTGTCACATCGTAGAGATGGGGCGGCCCAAGGCTGTCAGCCTGGACTCCATGCGAGAAGCCACCCTCGCTGACCCATGCTGTGATCTAATAAAAGACTCCCTTCTCTCAGGTGCATGGAAAGAGCTCCTCAAGAACAACAACCGGCGCACCCAGAGTGCTCAAGACTTCCTGAAAGGTGTGTTCGCTGTCCGGCATGAACTCTCCATAACTCCGGATGGCCTTCTCCTCAGAGGTGCCCGCATTCTTGTTCCCCCCTCACTTCAAGACAACATCATAGCCCTTGCCCACGAAGGCCATCAAGGCGTTGTCCGCACGAAAGCCAGAATTCGTCGACGAGTGTGGTTCCCCCAGCTAGATCTCAAAGTGGAACAGTTGGTGTCCTCCTGCCTCCCCTGCCAAACAACGGGGAGCCCCCCTCGACCTGAACCGATCCGCTCCGCCCCGAGAGGGCGAACAAAGTGGGAAGCCGTCAGTGCGGACTTCTGCACCATAACAGAAGGAACATACCTCCTGGTCATGATTGATGACTACACCAGGTACCCTGAGATTGAGATCGTCTGTTCAACAGCAGCAGACGCAGTCATCCCTGCGATGGAGAAGATATTCGCCACACACGGGCTGCCAGCATCCCTGAAAAGTGACAACGGTCCCCCTTTTCAGGGGAAAGAGTTCGCATCATATCTAAACAACCTCGGCATCGTCCATCACCGCATCACCCCGAGATGGCCCCAGGCAAATGGGGATGCTGAACGCTTCATGCGGACACTGAATAAAGTCTTGCGGATCGCCAAGTCACAGTCACTCCCCTGGGAACTGGAGCTATTCCGATTTCTACGCAATTACAGAATAACCCCTCATGCCTCAACAGATGTAGCCCCAGCCGAACTGATGTTCGGTAGTTTGCAAAAGACCTCCATACCTCATCACACGTCACTTCCCAAGAGCACGCTCGACACGGCAACCACCGCCGCCAAGCGTACGAAGATGAACAAACATGTGAGCGAACAGAGGCACGCCAGACCAGCAAGGATCCGCCTAGGAGACCATGTGTTGGTCCTCAGCCCATCATCAAAGTCCAAACTGACCACACAATATGAACCTCTACCATGGACCGTCATACACAGGAAAGGTTCTATGGTCAGTGCCAAGAGAGATTCGACAACCATTACACGGAACTCGTCATTCTTCAAAGTAGTCCCCCGACAACTATGGAAAGACATGGCCAGTCCGACACCTCAAACCCCCGGCGGACCAAGTGAGGTGAACACCACCCCCCCCATCACCACGCCGGAAGAAAGTAGGTCCCCGCCGGAACATCACCTTCCAGCCAGCTCCCCTGCAGAACTGACTGCTACAGAAAGCCCTGCAGCTGAGATTTCGCAAGAACCCGGCAGAGCCAACAACAGGTACGCACTGCGGAGAGCCCCACAGGCACCCACCAGACTGAAAGACTATGTGTGTGATTCACTAAGTTAGATGTTGGCCGTGTGACCCCCGTTTTTAAGGGTCTGGAAGAGTAGTTGCATTTTTGTTATAAAAAGAGAGGAATGTTGTGTACCAATGCGGCCTCCGTAGCCGTCCGGCGCCCTGCTGTGACGCGCTGCGGAGAGCGCGTGAATAAAGGGGCGTGGCCAGGAGTTCCCGGGCATTCGGGACCTGACCACGCCAGCATCCAGACGT
>JAUEJI010751733.1:0-11678 GCA_032275285.1 Desmognathus perlapsus
CTCCTGGCCTCCAGAGAATGGAGAGCTTGCTCCGCAGGTGTAGAAATATAGGGAAGAAGACAGGTACAGTCACAGTCTGGTTAAGGTGGAATGCGGACATCACCTTAGACAGGAACTTAGGATGAGTTCGCAGCCGTACCTTATCTGGGTGGAAAGATAAGAACTGAGTTCTTGATGACGAAGCTTGCAACTCTCCTACCCTTCTGGCCGAAGCCGATGCCAACGCAAAGGTCACCTTGCGGGTCAAGTGGCGAAGGTCTGCTCCCTGGACCGGTTCTATGAATCGACTCGACATGTGCCGGGACAGCCCCAAGTTGACGTCCCACATTGGCATAGTTCTCCGGACCGGAGGGAATGCGCTCAGTAGTCCTTTCAGGAACCTCGTCCTGAATAATGAACCCGCACCTGGGCCTTTCTGTAGCACGTGAGGGCCGCCGGGTGGACTCCGACCAAGCTGCGCTGCAGACTTCCATTGGCCAACATCAGCAGATATAGAGGGATCTGATGGTCGTGACACTTCACAGGGCGCAGTTTCTTCCTCATGCACCGGTTGCAGAAGCGCTTCCACCTTGCCGTGCAAGCGTGCCGCGTGGAATCCGCCCTTGCCTTGCGCAGGATCTCCATGCAGTCCTGCGGGAGTCTCAGATGGCCACACATCCAGAACTCAGGAGCCAAGCTGTGAGATGCAGCGTCTGCGGCTCCGGGTGCCATCTGCTGCTGTCGTCCTTGGTCAACAGGTCTCGCCTGTCTGGCAGCCGCCAGGGGGGACAGATGAACAGGAGCTGAAGTTCCCGGAACCACAGCTGCCTCGGTCACTACCGGCGATCAGGATCAGCGTCATGTGGTGCAGCCTCAGTCTCTGCAGAACTCTGGGGTCAGCGGGACTGGTGGGAAAGCATACAGCAGGGCCTCTGTCCACAGCATCATGAGTCCCCCTCCTTCTGAGTCTTCCTCTCAGCATCTGGATGTGAACCGTTGGCATTTGCGGTCATCCCTCGTTGCAAAGAGGTCAACCTCGGGGCAACCCCACTCGAGGAATAGCTCCCACTCATGCATGCATGCCATCTCCCAGCTGAGATGATCCGCTTGCGCATTCTTCTCTCCTACCAGGTGGTACGTCTGGAGCGATATCCCTTGGCTGCCACAGTCCCAGGGTCTGTGTTTCCTCCTACAGGATCGTCGACCTTGCGCCGCCAGCAAAGTGTGAACCATCCTACCCACCTATTACTTAAGGGCAGTCTGAAAGAATCACCTCGGGGTGCGACCCAACCGTCACCCCAGATCATCTCAGGAGTTTACACTCCGTTACGCATCGACCACTGGTCAGCTGTCACAAAGACTAACAGCATAGCATACTCCAAACGGAGAGAGGGAGAGAAAATTAAGGGAACCACCTTGGTCCCTAATAACCTTAATCCTCCCTTAAGTATTTAAGCCTTCCAAACTGGCGAAAAGTAGAGGTTAAGATTATGAAAAAAGGGGCATGACTGAGACCCCTTCATTCTACCTTGCATGGAACTCAAACGGCAGGTATCTGCTCAGGGTTGAGGAAGTCAACTAACGTTGCTAACTGGGTGCCTACCCAAGCGTGGGGAAACCATATACCCACTGTGGTAGACCCCGTTCATTGAGCATCCGGGCACCACTCACTACCCTGACTGAGGATACGAATGTCCAGTGGGGTGCCTGGCATGCAGGCCCCATGGACGTAGGAGATGTTCAGCCTCCGCAGAGGCTGCTCTCTGAAAGAGCCATTTAGCCTTCGCGCTAAACGACCGTCAAGGTGATGCGGGCCCAGCATGAACTGTTGAAAACTAAGGTTGAACTAAGATTAAACCAAAAGTACCCTGACGACCCCGTGCGTCTGTACAAGCATCTGACCCCTCTAAGAAGGGTCTTAGGAGATATTCAGGTTACTTCTCCATGGTTGAGGACAATATGGTGACAGTACGGACCTACGTCCCCCCCTCCCTACGAGGGGTGGGGGACACTCCCCGCGGGAACCGTGGCTGTAGTACACAAGAACTAACCTGCAGTGCAAGAGCCTGCACTGCCCGCGGGCGACCGGCTCCCAGAAGGAAGGACCTAGTCAGGGGATCGCCAATATTGGTCCCAGAGGCATTGATGGGCCCAGACAAACTTCCTAAGCTTAGCAGGAAAACCCCTGTTACGAAGGGACTGTAGGGACACATGACCATCTCAAGTGATCCCCCTACCATGTATCAACTCAGGACTCCTCCACTCTACGCAGAGGGAGCGAAAACAACCTAAAACATCGCAATAGTCTGTCGTGTCAGAGGACAAGAGACCCACAATCAAGAGGTTACAGGCACCCATGCCACCAGTAGAAGTACGTAACGAGAAGGAGCAGGGGCACAATTACACGTCAACGTAAGCCCCTTGCCTTGACGTACCCCAGAACTTGCCATGCCACCGTAAAGAGGGGCATGCGAACGTAGCGACCCACAAGATCGGGATCGACGTGGATCTCTCGCGTAACCTGCTGTTGAAAGCCTGGCGCTACACATATGCCGCAGTCAGGCATCCCATACCGCTGAAATCCACCAGAGTGGGTAGCAAGAATGTGGGTAGCATGAACTGCACCCCTCTGTCTCTACCTGCCTTACCAAACAGGGGACTGGCAAGCACCCCTACCTTAAGGTAGGGCACACGGTACGGCAAGGAATGTATTACCCGTTACGCCCGATACTAGGCTTAGAACCGACCCAAGCACCAGTCCTAAGGCTAGGTGCTGACGGCCTAACCCAATCCGCTACACCACAGCCGCAACAGCAAGGGATGCCATAGGGCACTCCTGATGATATCTATATATCATAGGCAATATGCCTTGAGGCGATAAAGGCACCCGCTAAGCCCGGTGCCGAACAGTTGCTCTGCAAGCGAAGGGAAGGAGAGGATCAGCATAGGGAAGCTGACGTCTTCCTAGCCACCAAGTCCGGAAGGACTTCTGTGGAGAAAATACCCCAAAGGGCCATGCCCTACAGGAGGGGGAGTACACCCCCGGGAGAACGCCCCCGTCGTCGTCCCCACCATGATATGAAGAGAGACAGGGACGGTATAGGAACAAATTAACAGCGTAAGGAAGCCCACCCCCACAAGGGCGGCATCCGAGCTCATCCCCAAATCCACCCGCTCGAGGAATATATAAGAGACGGCATTGAGATGCCCACGGCCGCAAAGGTGCCCGTCGCATCGTGCCGAGGAATATCAATATATGCGACTAAGTGACCGGACAGATGCTGACTGCATTGTCCCTCACAAAACCTCCAACCAGGAGACCCTGGCCGTGGTCCTTCTCCATGGCACACCGCCACATAGTGACCGTGGTTCGCAATAAGCCCAAGCGCTTATATAAACATATATCCATATATATATATATACGTATATATATATATATATACAGAGAGGTCGACAACCTTGTCACCTCACCAGACCTCATCAGAGGAATGTTGCCTCAGTAGCAGCCCGAGGCTGGAAGACGCACCGTCTCAGAGAGATCGTGGTCTGGTGCTTTGACGCACGCCTGGGGGGTGGACCACCACCATACCAAGTATATATCTTATATATATATACACCATACATATATATATATATATATATATATATACATATATATATTTCTCTTTTGAGGCATCTGGACTTAAACCAGTGTCCACGCGCATGATTGCGCTACAGTGGTATCCATCTATTAGACCAACGACAGTGGCCAATAGTGTACCACAGTGCACGACGGCAGTAGGATGAGGTCGAAACCCTCCTCTGCCTCGTCATACTCTCTCCCCCACAGGGCAGAGAGGGTCACCATACCTCTAGGGCCACCCTCTGCCTCAACGGGCAGAGGGGCATCATTACCAGTGCTCATCGTTGAGCATACTGGTCCTCGACATTGAGCTCGACGTCGAGGGAGGGTCCTCTCAACGTCGAGGGACAGCCTCGACGTCGAGGGATGGTTATCTCGATGTCGAGGACAGCCTCGACGTCGACAGAGGTATATCTCGACGTCGAGGGCAGCCTCGACATCGACAGAGGTCACCCTCGACATCGAGGAGTAGCCTCAACATCGACAGGGGGTCGACCTGGCGTCGAGGGTATATGGTCCCCTCATATAATGATGCCATGTGCTTTCGTGTCGATGGTGACACTGAGACAGGTCTTAAGGGGGGCGGGGCGCCTCTTTAGCCTATAAGTCTCGTGAGAAAGGTTGGAAGGGGTGGCGGGGTGGCCCCTTTCACCTTTTAAGTCTCATGAGTAATCAACGGAGGACACCACGCAGGTGCTCCGAGATCCTCTAGCACACAGGCACCCAGAGGGTCCACGGGGGACCTTGGAGCCCTTACCATGGGGCTGAGAGCCCTGGCCCTAAGGCACAAGGTATGACAGGACCGGGGCCTGCAGTGACCTTAATTAAGTACTTACCTTATAAGGAGGAGCGGACGATGCCTCCTTCATTGGGGGGGCGGCTGAGGGGGTGACCCTTCCGGTCATCTTCAGTAGAAAACAAAGCCCCCCCACACAGCTGCCGGTGAGGCCTGCCAGGGGTCTGGGCTTGTCCGGCCAGATTGGCCTTGCTGGGCCTGGAAAACAGGATCCGCCTGACATCAGCGACCCACTGGAGCCTTCCCAGCATGGAAAAAGCAGTTTTAAAAATTTCTTTTCCAAAAAGGAAAAATCTCTGTAGCTCCAAATCTCCCTGTTGCCTTGACAAGGCGGAGAAAGATTCTGAGTTGGCTTCCTGTGTGGGCTGGCTTCCAGTGTGTAGGTGTGATACACCCTCCTGTGGCAAGCCTGCTGGTACTGCAGGTGCTGCAGGGGCAAGGAGAAAGGAGCTATGTGTATAGCTATTGTATACAAAATTTTCTCCGATCTCCCAGTCTGACGACGTGGGTTATTACAAACAAGCAATGTGAATCTATAAAGGACCTCAATACTGGAGATACACACCTGGCTCCATTCACGCACAAAGACTCTTTTCACCCCTCTGCCCGGCAAGGACAAAGGGAGGAAGGCGTCGGCCGCATTCCAGGCCGGGAGGCCTGGCTGGCCGCTATCAGGAAGAAGGGAGGAGGCTATAGATCAAAAGACCCCCCTGACCTTCCCACTGGGAGTGACAAAAGGCCTTGCCACACTAGAGCAGGCTTACCTCTGGTTTCCAGACATGGTCGAAGATAGTACGAGGAGGCCCTCTGCAACACGTGAAAAACGGGTTACAGGTGGCAGCAAAACGCCTCTTTCTCTGGGAAAACCTGTAAGGGTAAAAAACCCAGAGTGGTGCAAGTAAAACCAATAAATAACACAACTAGGAAACAAGGGAAAAACCTGGGAACTGCAACCTTGGACCTGATGAGACAAGGACATAAACTAGAACTAAAGGAAGGACTAGTATAACAGGAACCTGAAGGAAATACTTCAAAAAAAAAAACTGACCTGACAAAAACAAACAGAAACCTTCCAGGAAAAACAATACACTTGCACCAAGTAAAACAAAGGATACACAATACAGTGCCTGCAAATGGATGGAAAGTGCTAGGAATACTTTGTTAATAATCAAACAGGTATTATGAGGAGCGCCTTGAACGCTTTGTTTTTGTAGCCGAAAAGACGCTATAAAAAACGCTTGCAAAGCGTTTTGATTTCAGCAGGAAAAGAGCGCCATAGAAAGTACTAGTAAAGCGCTTTGATTTTAACAGGAGAAAAGCACAACAAAAAGCACTTACAAAGCGTGTAGTTTTTACCAAGAAAAAGGCGCTGCAAAAAACACTAACAAAGCGTTTAGATTTTATCAGCAAGGTAATGCCCTGAAAAGCGCCGGTAAAGCGCCTTGAAGAAAACAACAAAAAGGCGGTACGGAAGGCGCTCGAAAAGCGCATAGGTCTGACAAACAAGAGAGTGTCTACAAAAGTACTAAGAATCACTAGCACTGTTCAGAGAAACACCGGGGCACCAAACAAAGTCAAACAACAAACAAACAAGAACTGACTGACTGAAGTATAAGAGATCGAAACTGAGCACAAGACTGAAAGAGGAACAGGGATTTAGGACAAGGAAGAGAGCGAAAAGCGGAGAACAAATCTTACCAGCTCGTTGATACGTGCTGGCGTTGTGTTCTCCTGATGATTATATAGCGCCGGTAGCGTGAATGCACTTTCGTTTGCAGGGCGCCATCTTGTAATGCGCAATTTGGTAGCCCTGTGGTGTCCTGGAGAATGCTGGTGGCCATCTTGGTTGGTCGAGCTGACGGGAGAACGGGCGGGACACTGCAACGCCGTGCTAATGACCCCCAACACACGAGAGCATCGTCGGAGGACAACAGTATGCCCCCTCCCCAAAGGTCCGGGCTTAGAAGGGTGAGCCGAGTGAAATGACCTAACTAAACAAGCTGCTTTAACCTGACCAGCAGGTTCCCAAGAACGATCTGAGACTGAGTAACCTTTCCATGAGACTAAGTAGAATAGGTTGCCTCTGATGATTTTCGCGTCACATATCCCATCGATCTCATACTCATCAGACCCCATGACCAGAGGGGGAACTGGAAGACCTCTGTCCGGAAAGGGATCAGGAAGACAGGGTTTCAAAAGCGAAACGTGAAACGTAGAGTGAACACGCCACTTGGGAGGTAGTTGTAATCATACAGCCAGCGGATTAATAATTCTCGTGATGGGGACTGGACCAAGAAATCACGGACCCAGAGCTCTGCTGCAACACATGAGAGGTAAATGGAGGGAGGATAACCAAACCATGTCACCCACGGCATAGACCGGTGCAGTAGTGAGCCTCTTGTTGGCTGCTCGGGTCATCCGTGTCTGATTGGTTTTCATGGCATCTTCCATGACCTTACAAACGCGATGAAGACCTGCCAGATGGGTGTCAAGAGCAGGAAGTTTTGCAGGGCCCTGGAGAGGACTGGGGAGAATACGAGGATGAAGACCCATGAGACTATAGAAGGGGCTGACAGTTGTTGACGCTGTGGGTGCATTGTTCACAGAGAACTCAGCCAGTGGCAAATACTCAACCCAATCATTCTGAGTGGCTTTGACAAACCTACGCAAATAGACCTTAAGCATCTGGTTCATGCGTTCAGTAAGGCCGTTGCTCTGAGGATGATACTGATACCGAAGGATTTGCAGAGGGCAGTCCAAAAGCGTGAGGTGAACTGCATCCCCCTGTCAGAGATGAGCCTCTCCGGTAGCCCATGAAGACGGAAAACCTCACGCAAGAAAATTGATGCCAATTGTTGTGCCGTAGGTAAGCCCTTCAAAGGAACAAAGTGGCACATTTTAGTAAAGGCATCTACCACCGTTAAGATGGTATCGTGCTTCTGAGAACAGGGCAGACGCACAATGAAGTCCAAGGAAACCGTATGCCGGGGGAAGGAGCCAATGGCAATGGTTGCAACAATCCCTGGGTTTATCCGGAGATCGCTTGTGGTGACAACAAATGGGACATGTCGAAATGTAGGATTTAACATCCTTAGGCCCTGATTACGAGTTGGGCGGCAGGGGGAGTCGGTATGTACCGAAAGGTACATACCAACTCCGACAGGTACCTACCGCCCAATTACGGGCTTTTTTTGCAGTATGTACCGCAATGCGTCGTACCGCAAAAAGTACCCTACCGCCAAAAAAATGCGGTAGGGTACATGTATTTGGCGGTATGTACCTAAGCGGTACGTACCGCCAAATAGCTATTTGGCGGTATGTACCGCATAGGTACATACCGCCAAATAGCGCGGTTTTACAAACCAATTTTTTTTTTTACATTTTCATTATTTTTCACTATTTCCTTTGAAATAGTGAAAAATAATGGTGCCCTTCTTCAATTGGAAGCAGGGCACTACCGCCTGCCCTGTCGGACTGGTATTTTTTGCAGTAATCCCCATGGGGATTACCGCAAAAAACCGGAAAGGGCAAATGATTTTGGCAGTATGTACCTCGATACATCCTGCCAAAATCATAATGGGGCGGTAACCCCTTACCGCATTTAAAGTTGGCGGTAATGCACTTTTGGCGATACGTACCGCCAAAAGTGCATTACCGACCAACTCGTAATCAGGGCCTTAGACATGGATGGCCACCAAAACTAGTGGGACAGTAGAGACAGAGTAGAGTCGACTCCACAATGGCCTGCAAAGGGGGAGTCATGAAAATAACTCAAAGCCCATCTACGCGTCTCGTCTGAAAGAAGAACTATCGCATCATAGCGGTACAATAAGTCATCCTGTATGGTGAATTCCTTCCCTTTCAGGATGTCCTCAATATGTTCAGATGCTACATCGTGTTTGATACGAGACAACGGATCGACTAAGGAAAACACAAAGAGTTTATCAACAAACATAGGCGAGAATGGTTGACCAGAATCCTCAACCTCATACATACGAGACAATGAATCTGCCAGGGTATATATGTTACACTAAAATCAAATTGTGAAAAGTAGAATGCCCACTGGAACTGTCGATAATTATGACAATCCATTGTGTTCAAGATTGAAAGATTCTTATGATCGGTGAGAATTATGAATGGTTTGCGTGCACCCATCAAATGATATTGCCACTCGATACACCCTTGACGGATCGCTAACAGTTTCTTTTCCAAGGTAGAATAGTTGCGCTCAGCACTATTAAGCTTGCGGGAAAAGAACGCGATGGGATGCTCTAGGTTATCGTCGTCTTGGACCTGAAGGAGAACGCCTCCTATGGCTGCGTCGGAGGCATCAGTTTCCAATATGAATGTCTGGAGATCATTAACTGCTCTAAAACATGGAGCTGTAGTAAAGGATGATTTTAACATGTCAAAGGCTACTTGTTGATCATTGGACCAACAATAAGAAGTGTCTTTTTGCAACAGGTCAAGTAAGGGCAAGGCGGGGAAGGAGAAGTTACGAATGAACTGTCTGTAGTAATTAGCTAAGCCGAAAAAAAGTTGCAAGGCCTTGACTGAAGTCGGAACAGGCCATTGCAAGATCGCAGAAACCTTGCGTGGATCCATGGCATGGCCTTGAGCGGACAATATGTAACCCAGATATTCTACTTAAGAGGCTGAAAATAGACACTTTTCTGGTTTACAACATAAATTGTTTAAACGAAGACGGCGTAATACCTCCTTTGTCTGTTCTAGATGGTCTTTCTTTGAATGCGAGAATACAAGGATATCGTCCAGATAGACTATTACTGAAATCTGTAGGAGATCTGAAAAGATAGTATCGATAAATTGTTGGAATATCGAAGGTGCGTTCTCTAGGCCAAACGGCATTACCTGATACTCAAATAGTCCAAATGGGGTTCGGAACGCTGTCTTCCATACATCTATGGGATTGACACGTAATAAGTGGTACGCACTCCTGAGGTCGAGCTTTGTGTACCAAGAGGCACCAGCTACTGCGTCAAGAATGTCTGAAATCAGAGGAAGGGGATATCTATCTCTGATTGTGATTTTGTTCAAACCCCGGTAATCTATGCAGGGCCTTAAATCCCCCATCTTTTTTGACACAAAAAAGAGAGGGGCCCCCGCATCAGCGTGTGAGGGATGAATGAGTCCATTTGCCAGATTCTCGTCCAGATATGCTCTTAGAATTTCCTTCTCACCTGTTGGTAAGCGATACATTCGTCCGAAGGGTATGACAGAACCTGGTACTGTTGGAATTGAGCAATCTAAGGATGGCCGCAGGGGTGGTAGAGGTTTCACTGTGGGATTGGAAAATACGACCGAAAATTCATGATACTCTGCAGGTATACACTCGAGTTTAGCTGGGGTGATAGCAGAACAAAGATGATGGGGATGAGCCCAATGATCAGGTTTTAAACACCGGGACAAACAAGTAGTAGAATGAAAAAGTACAGTCCCTGTTTCCCAGTTAATCCACGGATTGTGGTAACGCAACCAAGTAATACCCAGAATGCGTGGGATAATGGGGAGAATGGATGACGTCGAATACAGTTATCTCAGTGTGAAGACCCAATCTGATGAAAAGTGGTATCATCTGCTCTGTAATAGGCCCGGAAGACAGAGGAGACCCATCCACAGTCTCCACAAAGGTCGGATTTTCTTTGGTGTCTAAAGGAAGTTTCTTTGCACCAGCCCAAGTCTGATCGATAAAACAACCTGCTGCCCCTGAATCAATAAGGGCTATAATGGATTCCTGAATAGGCCCTAGTTTCCAACATAAAACCAGAGAAAGCGTGAGTAAGGCCGGACTTGGTGGTGTGTAACTCGGAAGAGGTAAAGGACTAGACTGCTCACTCGATGGTACATCCTTACTATCCATCGAGTGTGTTAGTTTAACGGACGCTTACCGGGACAACTTGGGCATGCTCTCACTAAGTGACCTGACAGACCACAATACAGACACAAACCTTTAGACATGCGGTACTGTCTTTACTCATTAGATAGTGGTCCACGTGAGGTTCCTAACTGCATCGGTTCTTCCGCTGTTAACACTGGCTTTTCTTTTCTGAGTTCTATGGGTCTTAAAACTGGTCGGTTGGTAGCTCCCTTTCGTTTCTCAGAACGAAGTTCAGAAAGTCTATAGTCAATCTAGAGGACTAAATCAACTAAAGCTTTTACAGTGGTAGGTTTGGTTACTCTAGCTAACTCATCTTTGATATCATCATGAAGCCCACCCCTGAACACTGCTAGTCGTACTGCTTCGGGCCATTTCAGTTCTGCAACCAAAGTGTGAAACTGGGCGACATACGCCATTAGGCCTCTATTGCCTTGGGAACAATCTAATACTTGGTCCTCTAGCCCGTAAGAACACTGTTCCCTCTTGAACATAAGCAAAAACTCTGTTTCAAAACGATTGAAATCTGACAAAATTGGGTCATCACTTGTAATGTTATGTTATGTTATGTTAAATGGTATTTGTATAGCGCCCCGGTCTCCCATGGGACTTTATGGCGTGTTCTGGCCACGCCCTCAATATACTGACTCGCCCAGGTCAAGGCATGTCCTGTGAAGTGCTTGATCAAAAAGCCCACCTTAGACCTATCAGTGGGGAAGGCAGTGTCGTGAAATAAGAAGTGTGCCTTATAGGCGGTCTGAAATTCACGTAGCATCTTGGGGTCTCCTGTATACTTGTTCAGAACCAAAAAGTGTGGAGGGTTCAATCACAACTGTTAGCTTATTAGCCACAAGTTGTCGCAGGGCAGAATTATCGATAGTTAATTGCTGCAATTGTTTGTCTAACACCTGGATATCATTCACATTGGCAGCTTTGATGTCTAGTATCTGCTGGTTAAGCTGTTTAACAGCAGCAGTTAGCTGCTCAGAGGAAGCCATGTGACTGTTTTCTCAAGGAGAACAGTTTTGTTGGCGTATCAACCTGTCACACTAGAGCAGGCTTACCTCTGGTTTCCAGGCGTGGTCGAAGATAGTGCGAGGAGCCGCCCTCTGCAACACGTGAAAAACGGGTTACAGGTGGCAGCAAAATGCCTCTTTCTCTGGGAAAACCTTTAAGGGTAAAAAATACCCAGAGTGGTGCAAGTAAAACCAATAAATAACACAACTAGGAAACGAGGGAAAAACCTGGGAACTGCAACCTTGGACCTGACTGTTACGGTCCCCTTCACATGGCATCTCGACCGGCAGGGGGCGCTACCCCCTGCCGTCCGAGGGGGGAGTGCCCGAGGTGCTAGGCGCCCCGGGCGCCCCCTCTACAGAGGGGGG
>JAUEJI010762803.1:0-11667 GCA_032275285.1 Desmognathus perlapsus
AAAATAAGTACAGGGACCATTTCCTAATAGCACCGCGTAAACTTGTCTATGATAATTCAACACAAATGTAACTCACGTATGTTTAATTTGTTTTCAGAATGTAAAAGAGATGAGATGAGATGTAAGGACGGAGCCCTCAAGCTCTACATGAACGAGGCCGTTGTATGTATCAATAAAAACATGTATTTCACAGATGTAAATAAAAAATATGATCTATCTACATTTGCTAATAAAAATGTAATGTTTCACAAGAAAAACTTCTTTTTCTTTGTGTCTGCGGCTGTGAGCGTGGCGAACGCAAAGCTGTCTAAACTTTACTACGATGTAGGAGGGGTGGGCGGTTATGGGTGTGTAGAACGATTGTATCGTAGGTTGAGAGCGGTCGGTGTGGCGTTAGAACGGGAAAGTGCTGCAAAAGAGCCGGACGACCAGGATGCCTATGCTCTACACAAAACGGTGCAAAAACATTTTAAAATCAGAGCGTCCATAGTGTCCGACATTGATCGACAATGTCAAGACGGTTTAACGGATATGGGCCAATTTCAAGGGATAACGATGGGTGTCAATACAATGCGGATGGCGTCGATGATTCAGGGGTAATAAACAGTCACTGTGACCAACCACGTCAACAAACGCTCCTGATAAGGGGTACATTTAAATCTAATAACGCGTGTGTGCAGGGACAACAAGGGGCTACACCTAGTTTAAATTATACATACATACAGCACCGATCCTTAACAAACGTGGTGCGTGGTGTGTTTAAACTTAATAACGGAAGGTGTTCACCAGGCTCTGAAGATAAAAAGGGCCCTCGTTTTATATTGTATTTCAATACAGCGCGCGTACATACAAGTCATTACGGGAAATTGTACTCTGTACAGTTGTAAACTTAACAGCGTGCAAAAAGGAGCAATAAAAGTGGTTTTGAACTTATAACTCATCCTAACATTAGGGGCTGCAGAGCATAGTGTCTCGGAAGCTCAGAAATTACTCGTCGTACGCCTATAGTTCAAATTGTACTCTGAAAGGCATTAATAAGGGGCAGTGCGCAAAATGGAGCAATAAAAAGTTCAGCGCTGTAAATTTCCAAATTTTGCTACCGTGAACTACTTACAGCATACAGCCGTGCGTACCAGGGTGTCTCTGAAGGCTAGACACCATTTTCTGTATATGTAGGGGGTTAATAGTACAAGACCGTAGTTTTAAAGTTGAAAGAATTCATAGAATTCGTGGCCGTAAAACAGTGGCCTGTTAGTTTCTGCAGAGCAGGGGCTTTTACACGTGCAGCCGCAACAGACGTATTCAGGATGGATGGTATTGCGTACCATTACAGTGTGAAAGGCGGAGTGGTAGTAACGCGTCTGTATTACAGACAGCATGCAAAAAGGAGCAATAAAAGTGGTTTGGAACTTATAATTCATCGTAGCGACCGGGGCTACAAGGCATGGTGTCGCAGAAGCTCAAAAATGACTCGTCGTAAGCATACGGTCTAAATTAGAACCAGAGGAGCTGTAAATGTAACGACATGCAAATTGGAGCAATAAAAGTGGTTTTGAACTTAAAATCCCTCGTAGCGCTTAGGGTCTGCAAAGCAGGATGTCTTGGAAGCACAGAAATTACTGGCCGTATGCCTAAGGTGTAAATTAGACTCTGAGGAGTTGTAAACGTAACGACGTGCAAAAAGGTACAATAAAAGTGGTTTTGAACTTAAAACACCCGGTAGCGCGCGGGGCTGCAGAGCATAGTGTCTCGGGAGCTCAGAAATTACTCGCCGTAAGGCTAAAGGGAAAATTGTACTCTGAGCGGCTTTAATCTGGGGCAGCACGCAAAATGGAGCAATAAAAAGTTTGGCACTGTAAATTTCAGAATTTTGGTAATGTAAACTATTTACAGCATAAAGCCGTGTATACCAGGGTGTCTCTGAAGGCTAGACACAGTTTTCTGTATATGTAGAGGGTTAATAGTACGAGACAGTAGTTTTAAAGCTGAAATAATTTATATAATTTGTGGCTGCAAAACAGTGTAGCCTGTGAGTTTCTGCAGAACCAGTGTTTTTACACGTACAGCCGCAACAAACGTATTCATTTCTAGTACTGTTCAATGCTAAGTCTGATCGTGCTGTTAGCTTTTGACGATGTGAATATCAAGGTGTTCCCACGACACAGGGCCGCGGTAACCGCTCCATAATTGCCACAGGGACATTTCTTTTACAGTGCTTGGTATTACCAAATTAAAAAGGGCATGTTTATAGTTCATATTAACGTAACGGTTCTTACGAGGAGCATAGTGTTCCAATAGGAGTGGTCCCTTACACTTTTATTTTTAAAAACGCTGTATGAAAACAAGACGGTCGCTAATGACGCGTTTATACCTTATTTCTGTAGACACATCAGCCTGTTGAAGTGTATGTTAGATTATCATGTGCACTAGCTGTACTGAAGACATATTTTCAGATATTTCAGTAGTTTGAATAACGGCGCAAAACATGAGACCAACACTAACTTTTATGCCTTTTCAGCTAACACGTGTATACTGTGATTTCTCACAAATAGGTTGTGCATTTACCCCACAGTTAGACGCAACATGTAGCCCAGGTTGTAAGCAGACCGTATGGTTTTAACAACCGTAACTAGGTCTGTGCATGGTTGATGATAATGCGTCAGACGTCGCAATAAGGCTATTGTTCCTAATGCGTGCCTCTCTCGTTGGGTTTTTTCTTTTCAAAATGACGTGTAAAAGTGTGTAGGTAGTTCGTAACCTTGTAGCTCATGCTCTAGAGAGGATGTGTCCTTATAAAACGTATGATTTTCAGGAAAACACTACGAACGCACCGTGTGTTTTTTCTTATTCTGTTGCAGATACAGCTGCTTGTTAAGGTGTTGCGATTGACCCGTCAGTCCAGTTTTGCTGCCTGAGACTTTCTTTTTTAGAGGTAAATATTATCCGTTTAAACTTCAGCAGTTTGAACAGATGCTTAGAACCTTGGTGTTACAAGGACAATTTCTTTTACAGAAAAAGCCACTCTGTGATATCTCTATGCGTGGATGGGGGCTCCGAAGTAGTGTGGGAACCATTGGGGGGGAACAGAAGCTCAATATGGGGGAACTGGAATTACTAAAACACATGTAGATCAGTGAGCTCTTGTAAAACACACGTCGATCAGTGAGCTGTTGCTTTACAGTGCTGTGTGCATTCCTTAGGGCTCTGACGTCACGTGTGAACCATCGAAAAACGAGTCAGCTGTGCATCCAGCTCAAAACACATTTAACGAAAAGAGCGGGAAGCACACTGAGGCTTATCTGTTACACCACACAGATAGCCCGCGCATTTTTTCATTCTTTCTAAAAAGCCCGCGTGTCTGTTATCAGACAACAGGCCTGTAAAGGGCGGTGACTCACTGACCCGTGCCCTGCTAATTATCTTCAACAGCGAGGAGCGAGGACTGTCTTTTAAAATACACTCTGCAGTCATTGCTGTGGATTAAGGCTGTATTGGCCAACAAACTTGAGGGACACAGCCATTCTATCTATCTAATGGGGAACTGCCTGAGCCACTGTGGATCAAGGAAAAGCATGTCATCGTGTGTTGCAGTCCTGTACGGTCATACTTGGATTAATGTGGGTCAAGGAAAAACTGTTTATCATATGCTAGAGTGCTCTCTGGATTGTTGTTTCTGTTGTGACACTGTAGCTGTGTGTTGTCAGGCTGTATCAACAGACTTACAGCAACCACTAGAACACTATATATTGAAAGGTAATGTATAAATATAACGATGCGTTATGTTATGCTGTGTTTAAAATTCTGCATCCATCTGTAAAGGGGAACGCTGTTATGCTACATTGTGCAATGTGCGCTTTTAAAATTCTGGGACATGCGCCCCAAACGCTCATCTGTAATAAAGCGTGTTATGCTACGTGTACATTTAAAATTATGGGGACATGCGCCGCAAACGACCATCTGTAATAAAAGTGTTATGCTACGTCGTGCAACGTGTACTTTTAAAATTCTGGGACCAGTGCCGCAAACGCCCACCTGTAATAAAACGTGTTATGCTACATGTACTTTTAAAATTATGGGACCAGCGCCGCAAACGCCCACCTGTAATAAAACGTGTTATGCTACGTGTACTTTTAAAATTCTGGGACATGCACCGCAAACGCCCATCTGTAATAAAGCGTGTTATGCTACGTGTACATTTAAAATTATGGGGCATATGCCGCAAACGATCATCTGTAATAAAAGTGTTATGCTAAGTCGTGCAACGTGTACTTTTAAAACTATGGGGCATGTGCTGTAAACGCATATCTTTAAAGGTTTGTGCTATGTAATGATTTGTTTAGAGTTAAAATAAAATGTATATACAACAATAATCCAAGTATGACTATAGAGGTCTGCAACACATGATGAACAGTTTTTCCTTGAACCACATTAATCCAAGTATAACCATAGAGAACTCCAACATATGATGAACCAGCATATGATGAAATGATTTTCTTTCATCCACAATGGTTCAGACGGTTCCCAGTAGATAGATAGAACGGCTGTGTCCTTCAGGTTTGTTGCCCAGTACAGCCTTCATCCACAGCAATGACTGCAGAGAGTATTTTAAAGACAGTCCTCCCTCCTCGCTCCTCGCTGTTGGAGATAATTTGCAGGGCACGGTTCAGTGGGTCACCAGCCCTTTACAGGCCTGTTGTCTGATAACAGACACGCGGGCTTTTTAGAAAGAAAGAAAATTGCGCGGGCTATCTGTGTGGTGTGACAGATAAGCAGCAGTGTGCGTTCCCGCTCTTTTCGTTAAATGTGTTTTGAGCTGGATGCATAGATGCCTCGTCCCCGCTTTTCGATGGTTCACACGTGACGTCAGAGCCCTAAGGAATGCACAGAGCCCTGTAAAGCAAAAACTCACTGATCGACATGTGTTTTAGTAATTCCAGTTCTCCCATATTGAACTTCTGTTCCCCCTGGTTCCCACACTACTGCAGAGCCCCCATCCACGCATAGAGATATCACAGAGTAGCCTTTTCTGTAAAAGAAATTGTCCTTGTAACACCAAGGATCTAATCACCTGTTCAAACTGCTGAAGTTTAAATGGATAATATTTACCTCTAATAAGAAAGTCTCAGGCAGCAAAACGGGGCTGACGGGTCAATCGCAACACTTTAACAAGCAGCTGTATCTGCAACAGAATAAGAAAAAAACAGACTGTGCGTTCGTAGTGTTTTCCTGAAAATCATACGTTTTATAAGGACGCATCCTCTCTAGAGCATGAGCTACACACTTTTACACGTCATTTGGAAAAGAAAAAAACCCAACGAGAGAGGCACGCATTAGGAACAATAGCCTTATTGCGACGTCTGACGCCTTATCATCAACCGTGCACAAACCTGGTTACGGTTGTTAAAACCACACGGTCTGCTTACAACCTGGGCTACACGTTGCGTCTAACTGTGGGCTAAATGCACAACCTATTTGTGAGAAATAACAGTATACACGTGTTAGCTGAAAAGGCATAAAAGTTAGTGTTGGTCTCATGTTTTGCGCCGTTATTCAAACTACTGATATATTATTTATTTATTTATTTGTGTGTTTATAAGGCGTCGAAAGCCCGCAGGCAACAGGACGCCTGGGGACAGCCCCAATAGGAGGAGAACAGGGTAGGCGGAACAAAGGGCAGAAAAAGAACAGAACCCTAATATCTATCAAACAGTAGGGTTTTCAATTGTTTCTTGAAAACTTCAGTCTTTTGCTTCCATATCTGAAAATATGTCTTCAGTACAGCTAGTGCATATGATAATCTAACATACACTTCAACAGGCTGATGTGTCTACAGAAATAAGGTATAAACGCGTCATTAGTGACCGTCTTGTTTTCATACAGCATTTTTAAAAATAAAAGTGTAAGGGACCACTCCTATTGGAACACTATGCTCTTCGTAAGAAGCGTTACGTTAATATGAACTATAAACATGCCCTTTTTAATTTGGTAATACCAATCACTGTAAAAGAAATGTCCCTGTAGCAATTATGGACCGGTTACCGAGGCCCTGTGTCGTGAGAACACCTTGATATTCACATCGTCAAAAGCTAACAGCACGATCAGACTTAGCGTTGAACAGTACTAGAACACTGCCTTTGAGACATCAATATTATACAACACCCATCGTCAGAAATACACATTTGATCTCGTGTGTAAAACACGCAGTACATGTAACATACATTTAACAGTCAAAGTAAATATCGTTTGACCACGAGTCACACAGTCCTGTAGAACCTCACAAGATGCACTGTTTTGAGGCCGTGAATGGTGTGAACGCTTTCAACATTAAAACCACGGCCTCGTACAATCAACCCACCAAGTATACAGAAAACGATGTCTACCCTTCACACACCGATTGCTATGCATCGTCAAACGCTGCGAGTAATTTACAGTGCAAAGCTTTCTATTGCTACATTTTCCATGTTGTCCATATTAAAGCATTGCAGAGCACAATTTCCAGAACACGTATTTTACAAAGGGACTGTCGTTTGACATGCTTTTTAAAGACCTTTTGCGCGGGCTCTCTGACAACAGCTGTTGTGCATGACAGACAAGGCTCGTCTCACAGAGCGTGTTTTAGAAGTTAACGGGCCGTTTCCCCTGTAGGTGTACGGCGCTTAATTTCCAGGCTTCCAAGACACTATACTTTGCAGACCCTAACACACCATTGGAATTATAAGTTCCAAACCACTTTTATTGCTCCTTTTTGCATGCTGTTAAGTTTACAACTGTACAGAGTACAATTTACCGTAATGACTTGTATGTACGCGCGCTGTATTGAAATACAATATAAAACGAGGGCCCTTTTTATCTTCAGAGCCTGTTGAACAGCGTCCCGTTATTAGGTTTAAACACACCACACAACATTTTTGTTAAGTATCGGCTCTGTATGTGTGTGTATTTTAAACTAAGTGTAGCCCCTTGTTGTCCTTAGAGACACGCATTATTAGATTTAAATGTACCCCTTATCAAGAGCGGTTGTTGACGTGTTTTGGTTACGGTACCTGGTTATTACCCTTGAATCATCGACGCCAGCCACATTGTATTGACACCCATCGTTATCCCTTGAATTTGGCTCATATCCTTTAAACCGTCTTGACGTTGTCGATCAACGTCGGTCACTATGGACGCTCTGATTTTAAAATGTTTTTGTACCGTTTTGTGTAGAGCGTAGGCATCCTGATCATCCAGCTCTTTTGCAACACTTCCCCGTTCTAACGCCGCACCGACCGCTCTCAACCTACGATACAATCGTTCTACACACCCGTAACTACCAACAGCACCCACATCTTAGTAAAGTTTAGACAGCTTTGCGTTCGCCACGCTCACACCCACAGACACTAAGAAAAAGAAGTTTTTCTTGTGAAACATAAAATTTTTATTGGTATATGTAGATATAGCATATTTTTTATTTACATCTGTGAAACACGTGTTTTTATTGATACATACAGCGGCCTCGTTCACGTAGAGCTTGAGGGCTCCGTCCTTACATCACATCTCTTTTACATTCTGAAAACAAATTAAACATGCGTGAGTTACATTTCTGTTTAATTATCATAGACAAGTTTACGCGGTGCTATTAGGAAATGGACCCTGTACTTATTTTGGTACAACCTATTACCCCAGCGCCGCACAGCTTTCTCAACCAGGGTTCTAACACACGGAGGGCACCCACTGCTAGACTGTCTCAACGTTGAAAGCGGGTCTTTCGACCCGTGTATACCCCATAACGTTTTATTGACAACTGCCGCGGCACCCTTTCCTACTTTTACACCTGTTTTCACAGCCAGTGTTTTGATCATTGTCACAATAGCATACGGTGACATCATGTAACACAAACGACATAGCGTTGTTACGGCATAGACCGGCTCCAGACATTGGTGGGCCTCCTGCTCTTCGTTACCGTTTCTGTGTCCGTCACACCATTTGTAGAAATGTTTTCTTAAATAGGTTTTAACAGCTATAGCTGTGCAGCATTGTATCGCAATAACGTCTGTCCATCGCAGGTTACCTTCTACATGCAACGGTTCTGATGTGTTGACATCTAGAGACGGTGATGCTTTCATCACATAATCACCCTGTGGGCATATACTAGGATATGTCAAACTAGTGATTGGTTGTGTAAATGGTCTCTGACAAGACATACACCCCGCTATGTATCTATTGACAACAACAACAACAACAACAGTGATTTAAGGTGCGACCTCGCCCTTAGGCCTCAGCACACCAGAAAGGCAAACAGACCAAATCAACAATCATGTAGGAATCCGGTAGGCGTAATAAATCAGCAGGAGCAGAAATTCACAGAGGGTAGGATCAGGTCAGATCCCTAAAGAGGAAGGTTTTTAAACCAGAGCGAAAACCAGCCAGTGACGCGGAGTTCCTCAGCTCCCTGGGCAAGATGTTCCAGGTTGCTGCGGCTTGTACTGGAAAGGCTCGACCGCCAAACGTAGTTAACTTAAAACGAGGAGCACAAATCCTGAGTTCACCTGAGGACCTAAGCAGTCTTCCTGCATCCCGTATTTTGATGTCATTGGCAAGATAAGAAGGAGCATCCCCATGAAGACATTTGTAGGTGAGAGTCCCCAACTTATGACGTATTCTCTGTTTAACCGGGAGCCAGTGGAGTCCTCTTCTTGCCTCAGAAATGTGCTCCCTCCTAGATATGCCAGTAACTGCCCTCACAGCATTATTCTGGGCCACCTGCAGATTTTGGATGACTCCAGACTCTACCCCTGCCATGAGACTGTTGCAATAGTCCAATCTTGAATTCACCAGAGCACCGGCTACTCTGGCCAGGTTGCTCTGGGACAAATAGATCTTAATTTGGCGCAGAAGCTTTGTAATAAAAGCACACGTGGACTTGGTTCGTAGAGTGTGTTTTTTCATACTAAGCTGGGCATCCAAATAGACCCCCAGCGTCTTCACATCTGAAGCCACTGGGATTGGGCAACCGTCAATGGTGAAGGAAGAATAATTGGAGGGCAATGTACTCAACTTCTGCCTAGTTCCTAACACTAATATCTCCGTTTTCTCCCCATTCAGCACTAATTTATTAAGTACCATCCAGTCCTGTACTAGTTTAAAGATATGTTCAACCCGCTCTGTATCTTCAGCGTAGACACCAGACAAAGCCAGAAAAATCTGGGTGTCATCCGCATAATTTGTGAAGCCCACCCTCTCCTGGTCCAGAAGGTCAAATAACGGGGATGTAAACATGTTGTACAGGGTGGGAGACAAACATGACCCCTGTGGTACTCCTCTGACCAGGGGGGTGGGCTCCGCAGATTCAGTACCAATACAAACTCTAGCAGTCCTCTCCGCCAGAAAAGATTTAATCCAGCTAGCAGCTTCCATCGTGAAAGCAAAGCTCGACCTGAGGCGGCTCACCAATAGATCATGGTCAACCAAATCAAAGGCCGCACTCAGGTCGAGTAAAAGAAGCAGTGCTGGGGAGCCTCTATCTATAATACTAATTAGCTTATTTTTCAAATCCAAGAGAGCTGTCTCTGTGCCGAATTTGGGCCTAAACCCAGATTGTCTGGGGTTCAGGAGGTGATAACGCGCTAGAAATTCTTGCACCTGGATATAGGCCAACTTGTCGAGAATCTTTAAAAGGAACGACACATTAGTAATTGGCCTATAATTAAGTGGGTTCTCAGCATCGAGACCAGCCTTTTTCAAAAGTGGGGTAATCCAGGACTCCTTCAGAGCCCTGGGAACTGTGGAGGTAGCAAACGAAATATTTACTAATTTGGTCAAAATGGGTGCTAAAACACTTAATGATTTTTGTATTAGGTCCGCAGTAAAAACATCCCCCTTGTAAGAGGTAGGACGCATATGCTGAACAACGGAGATCAGTTCAGATTCCGGGACCTCCCGAAAGGAGAACTGCAATCCATTAGTTAATCTTGGATTGGGAGGTGCAAATTTGCTGTACTCAAAGAACTGAGGTAAATTAAATAATTTGTCTTCAACTGTCTTCACATGTTTATCTATCTTTAGAAACAGCGCATCCTGAATTTTTTGACACCAGTCCTTTGAGGGTGCTACTTCAGTCAGAGGGGCATCCTTACCCTCAAGCTCCCTGACGACTCTAAAAAGTTCTCTGGAGTCAGATGGTGCTGTGCTGATTCTCATGTTAAAATGCTCAGCTTTGGCAGCTATAATCTTTTTCTTATATTCCCTAGCTGCAGTAATGTAATCTGCCTTAGTTTCAGTGCCCGGAGAGCGTCTCCACCGGGCTTCAGCCCTCCGTTTAGAAGCACGTGCCAGTATAATATCATCAGAAAACCAATTTTTGGTACAAGTTTCTGGCTTAACTACCTTCAATTTTTCTGGAGCTAATCTATTTGTGGTGTCATTCAACATGTTTCGTAGACCAGCAGCCAATGTGTCAACATCCTCGACATTAATCAATTGAATGACAGAGGACTCAACCGTGTCAGTAAAACTAGACATAGGTATATTTTTTATGTTACGCCGAGGTAAAATAATTCTTTGGTGAATACGCTTCTTCAGCAGTTGCTGGAAAGGGAGGCAAAAGTTCACAAAAGAATGATCAGACCAGGCACATGCTGCCACATCCAGTAAGTCTACAGGGATATTGTGGGTAAGGACCCAATCAAGGATATGACCTAGCTCATGTGTAGCAGTATTTACATGCTGTGTAAAGCCCAGTGCAGATAAAGATGACATTAGTAAACTTCCTTCCTTATCCTCAACATCCCCAGCCCAGAAGTTAAAATCACCAACTACGAGAAATCTAGTATTAGGCTTCAGATGGTCAGAGAGCAGCCCCAGCAGTTGCTCATGAAAAGCAGGCATATCATACGGAGGTCTATACAGGATGAGACAGGTAATCGAGGAATTATTATTAAGTGCAACTTTAAACAGTAAATGCTCACAGCCAGTGATAGACGAGGAGGGGGTAATGTGGATATCCAAGCTGTCACGATAAATGCATGCAACACCACCCCCTATGGCACCGAGGCGGTCAGCACGTAGCATTTTGAAGCCAGGAGGCGTTGCTAAAGTAGCTGCATGATTAGAAGCATCACAAAGCCAAGTCTCCGTAATGGCTAATAAATCTACGTTATAGTTACTGAAAAAATCAGCAACATCCACGCAATACTTAACTAAAGATCTAGAGTTCAGTAGGGTACATTTTAACCCTAAATATGACGAAAACACAGGTTGTTGAACAACAGTGGCTCTAGATGGTGAAGGGAGCAAGAAACTATGGGCAACAGACCTCGGCACGCAGTGAGTATACACGTGGACCTCCACCGGCTGGGGGGGATTCTGTAAGAGAACCGCTTTAGTCCGTATACGAGGCATAATGGTTTGAATCAACCCCAAAGGCACACGATCTATACGGATAATGGCTTCACAAGACTGTAAGGGTTTCAAGCTGGAGATAGGGATTAACATGTCAGGTGAGTGCTCTGTACTTACCCAGCCTGGCTGCAAGGAGTTCCAGAAAGCAAGAGCAGCAGACCATTCATTTCCAAATAACTCCATAGCAGGAGAAAAAGTTAGGCCCGCTCGGCCGCTCGGTTAGCGCGGACAGGCGCAGACAGGCCAGTAATACAGGCCCCAACGCGCCGGCGCTAACGCGCCGCTAGC
>JAUEJI010773863.1:0-22853 GCA_032275285.1 Desmognathus perlapsus
CCCCAAGTTTCATGATCTGTTATCCAGGAGCGGGTGGTGACTTGTTTGGGGTGGGGGGGCGGGGGGGGGGGCGACGATCGGGGAGAGGAGGGATTGGCTAGAAGGTCGCATTGAAAAATGTTCCCTTTTCTTTTCAAGTTATGAGCCTGATTCACAAAACATTTACACCACTAGTAAATCGCACCCCTTTTGGGTGTGAAGACTCCCATTGACTTCAATGGGAGTTATGCCTAAAGTGACTTTTGGTGTAAATGTTTTGAGGCTCAGGCCGTAAGAATTTAAACAATGTATTTAATGACACCCCTGCAAAAGGGGAAACAAAAAGAGCTCACTGCTCTGTTGTGCGAGTCTGGCCCAAACTCACACAACAGACGAAAAATGTTTTGTGGAAAAAAACAAAGAAATCCAGCTAAAAGGGGCTGCTGAGGAGTGGTTGGCAGTGAAGAAGCAAAGGGGGAGGGGTCCGGGGGAGAGGAGGAGGCCGAAGAGAGTAAGAGTGCTGAAATGCCAAAGCTTGTCTGTGCGCAAGTCCCATCCGGGTGTTGAGGAAGGTGCCCCTAATGCTTACCCGGCAGTTGGCCCAAAGCGCATGCGTGCCTGTACCAATGCCTTTCAATTTGCACCGAAACACTGGCCTGGTGGGCTATCAGCTGTAAGTGTGGGGGGAGGAGGGTGGGGGCTGAGCGCCACTGCTGTTATCTCTTCTCGCTGATGTTTAACACTTCACTGTTTGCTCCTAAAATTGGGCGCCTCTGGGGGAAGCCTGCAGCCCTTCTGCTATACTGGGAAGAAACTACTCAGGAGAAGATTAGCCCCTTCTCTTCACAGAAAAATTGTTATGCTGAAAAACATTTTTGCCCTCTCAGCGGCAGCTGGGCATATTGGGAAAATTCTTGAGGGGCCCCTTTGCACTTGTGCTTGCCTTGAATTGAAATCTTGTGCTGAGCCTCTGGATTTGTTACGCCACAGTTGGCGCTTGCGCAAAAGAACTGGGTATGACACTTTGGATGCCGCTATGTGCAGCCCCCAGTCTCACGGAGAATAAACATGAATAGCTAGTGGGCCTGTTGATTTTATTCCCCAGGCCAATTTTTGGAGCCAGTCTGCCGCTGTGCCCTTTGAGCAACGGAAGATTTTTTTTTTTTAATGTGGGCATTCCAACCCTGTTTCAAATAGCCACACTAGGGTGTGGCAACGTATCTGTACAGAAAGGTTCTACCTCAATGAATGAATGAATAAAGTCATTTATGTGCCTTTTCCAAAGAACAGATTTATGTTAGGGTAGGCAACCCCTACAAAAAGGTAAAACCTCAATTTGTCGGGCTTACGATCTCTGAAGATACTCCTCTCTTCACAGACGCCGCCTGCGATGGTAAAATGCTGTGTTGCAAGTAGAGCTGACTCTACATTCGCAGGGGCCATGATTCATAGTAGCCCCTGTTAATTTACACTGGCCATGCGCGCGCACACAAGCATAAAATACTGTAGATGTGGTACTGCAGTCTTTTGGACAAAGTATACTGCAGTACGTACACCGCATAATGTACTGCAGCTTACTTTGTCCAAAAGACTGCAGTACCAAGTCTACAGTATTTTTTTATTTTTTTTTAAGGGAGGCTGGACTAAGCCTGAGTGGTTTGGAATTAACAAGCATTGCCAATGCCATTAGTTTTCTGCATGCTGGGTGGTAATGGGAGTGCAACATTGGTGTGTGGATTGGGGAGGATGAAGTGAGACATGGTTGGGGGGGGGGGGCTAACGTGAGCCATAGGATGGTGGTGGGGTGAGACATGGGAGGTTGATGACCTGAGACACCGGTGGTGGGAGTTGATGAAGTGAGACATTGGTGTTTGGGGTGCTGAAGTGAGGTAGCAGGTGGGGTGGCGCGCCAAGGCAGCATATTTATGGGATTCAGTCATGAGACGTTGGCAGGTGGGGGGTGTTGAAGTGTCTTATTGGATGAGAGTTGGGTGTTGAGGATTGTATTGGGTGGGTAGAGGGTGTTGAGGTGAGACAATAAATCGGTTGGGGCTGGTAAGACCAGGAATGTGGTGGGCAGGGGTGTGGAGGTGAGTTATTGAGGAGGTATTGAGGTGACGTGCTGGGTGGGTGTGAGGGGATTTGGGGGCAAGGTATGGGCTGGGTGGTAGGGGTAGAGATGAGGTGTGGGGGACTGGCGAGGTTGTGGGTGGGATAGTGGGGGGGGAGCACTGGTGAGGGATGGGTGGGTTGGGGCGGTATGCGTGTAGGCTTTCTATCTGGGTCAGGGTTAAGTTTCTTTTGGTAGAAGTGTTTTCTGCATTCCAGTTTTAGTTTCATGAAAATCTGTCCAGTAGTTTATTGTAAACACTACATTTCAGTAAAAGTATGTTTTCAAAAATATGAATAGCAATATATCCCTCGTACGTTTGCGGTTTTCCCTTGTGCTGTTGCTCTTTGGTTGGTGAATTGGAAAATAAATTCTGCTCTGAGCCACCATATTGGTTTCTACTTTGACAACCAAGGAAAAATAAAGATTACCAGCCTCATTATAAGTTTCACTCACAATTTTGAGAGGCTAACAAAAAATGAGGGCTTTGGCCATGCAAAATGTATGCGTGGCCGGCTTGCATCATTGCGGGATTGAAAATGGCTATGGGAGGGATTTTGCGCTTATAAATGTGAGAAACCCTGATAACGCATTTTCAATGCGTTGTCAAAGATCCCACGCATAAAATGTGTGGGATCTGTGACAATGCAAATGCCGAAAGACTAGCTTTGGCAGTGCCACTAGTCTTCGGCATTTGCATTATGAATTAAATATTTGTAAAAAGATTTCATTCATACAAAAAGCTTTCACTCATAACACTCGCGCATTATAAAATGCATAGTAAAGTTGGTCCCTACGCATGGTAAGGACCGACTTTACAATTTTGCGAGCGGCACAATGGTAGCTTCCTCTTTTTTTTTTTTTTTGCTTGGGTTTAATCCATACTCGTGTGTGCTTTTTGCAAAAAAACCTGGTTTTTTTTGTGGGCTGTGCACATTTTTGTGAGCACAGCCCATAATTTTGCGAGGGCAGAAAAAGCGTGAAAAAATGCAAATTCACACTTTTCACACATTTTAAGCCATAATGACCATACTTAAAAACAAATGTTGTGTGGTAAGCAGAGAAAAACATATCAAACTTTATAGCACCCAAGTGCTGCTTTATCGAATTCCCTTTACAAAAAAAAAAATCAATTTTGGGCCCCTTCGTAAAAGGGTCACAAACTCCCTAAAACCCCAGGGTTTAGGTAGGGAGAGGACAGGGGCAATAATAAACCGTTGCATCAGATTTTTATTTCTGCCTTACTTGCCTTTATTAGTGCCCTTTCAGTGCAATTTAACTGCACATTCAAAATGACAGCCAAAATATTTAAATAAGAAAACAAAATGGAAAAAATGTATTTTAGTGCCATGTATCATCAAGGAAAAAAGTGATGGCTGGAGAAGCTAGAATTAATCCATGCCACTGGGAAGAACACCACTGGACAGCTTTCCAAACCGCAGTTTTTTTGCTTGCATGTGCCATGAATGCCAGTTTGAGACCCTTATGCAATCTGTTCTGACACCACCAATGGCAGCAGTCCGTCCTGAACTGCCATGGCCTCTCCCCTTCAGGGTGAGTCGCATCAGAGTTTCTATTTTCACCTTACTTACCTTTATTGGTGCCCATTTTTCCAGCGCAATTTAATTGCACATTCAAAATGACAGCCTTTTTGACAAAACGTAAATAACAAAACTTAATGGAAGCAATGTATTGTAATGCCATGTATCAGCAAGGGACATTAATCCCTCATGACCCCTGGCGTTAAAAATGTCTCTTCTAAAAATGTACTTACCTGACAGCAGTCTCGAATCGGGGTTCTTACCCGGCTGCCTTTTTGTTTTTTAATGGGCCCAAAACAGCAGCCTCCAATCATAACATTTAGAAAATGGACCCAAAGACTAAAAAAAATCAAATGGAGAATATTGTAGTAAATCTGGAAAAAAAAATCTAGAAAATTAATAAAAGAATGGAAACAGTATTAAATAAAAGTATAGAGTCAGCGACACTTACAAAAATAGTTTTAAAAACATAAACATGAAATAAAATAAAAATGTATATATTTATAAAAACAGATGACATTTAGGAACTAATATTACACAGCATTATAAATCCAGACGCACTTAAAAAATACTTTAAAATTAAAATATATCATTTTAAAAATCTGATATACATTGGATGTAAATATATAATGAAAATAACATATACCATCAAAAAAGAAGTTTAAATTGCCAAAAAAAGGTACACGCAACAATAAAATCAGGTACACTCATAGTTTTTTTTTTTTAAAGACATAACTATACAGTTAAAAAGACACCTATTTTTTTAAAATATAAAAATAGGTATAACCTCAAAACCAGAGAAAATCCTTAGGTTTCATCTTCATTTCTCCTTCCAAACCGAACACTATAAAACCATAATCCTACAGCTACGTTCTCCAAAAGCAATAACATTCCTAACCAGTGAAAACAATTTTGGTTGGTGAAAATCAACTGATTTCAGAATGTTGTTTAACTAAACATTAATAGGTTTGCGCCTTTTTAACCATATGTATTAGTTAACATTAAATTGTAATACATGTGTAAAAAAGGGTACGTTTTTTCTTACGTTTTACTCCATTACTCTTCAGTGGCAATACAAAGTAACAATTTTTCTAACCACTTCTGAATGAAATCGTATCGACATGTTCTGACGAAACTTGGGTACAAGTTGGGGCTGGTCCCCGCGGTGAATTGACGGATAGTGTGGATCAGTAGGGGAGTCAGACAAGGTTGTCTGCTGGCTCACCTCCTGTTTAGCAGACTTACTGACAGAACTGGCTGGAGTGAGAAGTTTTCCCCCCCAAGCCTCAGGTACTGACATCCACCTGTTGTCTTACGCAGATGACTTGGTCATCTTAGATCGTACTCCAATCGGTCTGCAACGGACATTGGAGGCATTGTTGACTTTCTGTAATAAAAACAGTCTTACTATAAATTTCGAAAGAACTAAGATTGTTCCATTTGGATGCACGTATACACAAGCAAAGTGGTATATAGGAAAGACAAAAATTGATGTAACGAATGGTTACAGTCACTTAGGACTGCAGTTTTTGAACAATTTGAAATGGAACAGACATATACAGAGCATTACACCAAAATCTAGAGCAATGATCTGGGGCCTGAATAGCTTCAATAAAAAATATGGAGGGATGAGTTACTTACCTGCTCTAAAGGCATATAGCAATTGTCCCCAAGATTGTATGGTGCAGAGATATGGGGAAATCAAGATTTTATGGCAATTAGCCGATTAGTAGGATTGGCCCGAAAAATTTTGGTCTGTCTCAGGGAGCATCCATCATAGGGGTTAGGTTGGATTTAGACCTTCAAAATTTGATGTGGAAAGCGAAATCCCTCTATGCGGTATTCCATCTGAAGCTAGCAAGTAGCTAGCAAGTAGCACCAAGATAGGAGTGGCTAATGTATGCTTTAGAGATGGATTGACACATTTTGAAGAGAACTCGGTTATGAATAATGATTTGTCTAAATGTATCCATTTATATAATATCAAGGAATATTTGGAAAAAGGAAGGTTGGAGGACAAGAATGAATTGATAACCAAATTTAGGGATCTGGGAAGGTTAGCAGATTGGGAAAGGGGACATGATTTAAGCACTCAAAGTATTTTTAAAATTTAAACGTTTTACAGGCAAAGAAGCATATTTGTTAAACTGTAACTCGCTGAAGCTTTGTTGTGAATTTATGAAATTCAGAATTGGAATTGTTCCTACTTTATGTTTTGTGCGTGGAAGGAAAAAGCTGGCTCCTGAAAAGAGTCGGCGATTGTTTCCCGGATGTACTTGATGATATCGATCATGTTCTGTTTGAGTGTGTTCTTCTGAAAACAGACTAACGTTGGTTAAAACCGATTCTGGACTTCAGTCTTTCTAATGAGGAGAATTTTAAGAAATTATTTCATTTAAATAATATTTTAGATATTATGAAGTTAATTACTTTTCTGAACTGTGCGTGGAAACGCCGTATTTTACTGTAAAGATTTGTATTTTATACCTGACTGTATTTTGTTGTATTTGGATTATTTCTTTTAAGTAAAGCTGTTATGACTTTATGACTGAAAGTTAAATAACAAGTACGAGTTAAGCTGAATTTGCATATGTAAGTATTTTTTAATACATTTTAGTATATTTGGATGAAATTTCATTCAAAAGTGGTTTGAACAATTGTGAATTTATATTGCTATTGAAAGAGTAATGGTGTAAAACGTTATGAGCCTGCACATCTAACGGTGCGAGAATGTCAAGTATACATTGAACTAATTGTATGTACGGGTTGCAGTGGCACACCATGGGTCCAGAAAACCCCTGGTGCACGCTAAGTGGCTTTTTAATGGGGAAACAGATCACCCTATGGTATGTAGAAGCCTGTAGGTGCCCTAATATTATTGGGCAGATTCTGTCCAGCCATACACACATTCCTCATACATAAACTAAGAATAACCACGTCTGAGTTTTTGGCCACTTCTGGAAGCCAGCGATCCATGGGTTAGTATGCCCTAATCTCCATTGAAGGATGTTGTATTGGTTGTGGATGCTTGCATGACAGAGGCATTATCTTGCAAGTTGGAGATGTCTCCATCACTAAAATATCCACCCTTTCCTTCCCAAAGTCTTCACAAAGTATGCTAATGTCATTCTGGAGGGTGCCAACTGTCCCATCCATTTGATCTTCAAACTCTTGGATAGCCTTTAGTGTTTCCAATTTTGCTGCATCCAGGGCTTTGCTGCTACAATTAAAGACAGAAGGAATGGTGCAGTGTTCAATGTGGGACTAGGAGGTGGCCTTATGAGGTTTTAGAGGAATATTCTATAATGGTACTCTGGCAGGTTCTTGAATTCTTCAATGCAATGATCTAGGCTTCATGCTTGTACTGTTTAACTATGTCTCCCTTACCAATGAAGTGTAAACGTTGCACATAAGTGCACTGAAGGCCAGGTTTCTATGGGTCCACAACTGTTATCTGCCTGTTTATAGAGGAAAATTGACACACTTTGAAGTGATCACAGCACAATGTGTAAGACATCTAGTTGCCCAACGCTTCAATGCATGCCTTGAGACCCTGACCACTTGGCACCAATAGGCGGTCCCTTTGGAATGTGAAAAGGAGAACTTTTACGCAATAGTCCCTTGGGACCCTAAGACACCCCTGAGGTCTCCACTGACCTGGTTGCTGGGATAATGGGGTGTGGACCCTGGTGGGGGTCCCCGGCCCCAGATACTAGATCTAGGAAGTTGTGACCAACTAGTGGCTAGAGTGGTCCCCTTTTCCCTGTTCTTTTGCCTCCTTAGGACCAGGTTTTAGGGTGGGAAATGCTCCGTAGGAAGTACCCTTGCATTTCCAAACCCACTCCCTGCTATGTTAAGACTAGGGAAGGTGTGTGTGATGTGGATGTGCAGGGAACTGCTAGTGCGCCTCTGCGCACCTTTTCTAATATAGAATACGCCCTTTCCCCAGTGCACCCACTTAGACCAGTTCTCTAAGAACTTGGAGTTAGAGCAAGAAATGCTCAATAAGGTCTTCCCTGTCAATGCTTACCCTTTTCCCAGGTAGGAATCAATCCCCCGCTCCATGTAAAGTACGTTTCGGCCAGGACCGGTAAATGTTCCAGAGAAGTGTAAGTGTATTCTGTGTCTATGAAAAAGTTTGCACGTTACCAACACAGAAGAGAGAGTGTATGCGGCTGGCCCCTGGAGGTCAGGTATGGCTTGGGGTCATGTCATTCAGAGGGTCTCCATTTTGTCCTCTGCCTTGTGGTCGAGGATAAAGGAGCCCCTCGCTAAATGGAGTCTGGTGTGGTCCTGCCCCTCAGGCCTCCAGGATGTTAGTGTGACAGGATCGCCAGGATCATGCCCTCTGACCTGAGGTACCAATGAATGAAGAATACTTACTTCCTACTTTGCTGTAACTAAGAGTGGTTATTTTTGTAAGAATGGCTCCGATCATCTATTTGGTGTACGTACTTGTGTCTAGCTATTAAGAGCTCAATGATCCCTTGATTTGAATGGCATCATCTCCACTGGTCTGTCCTATCAGGCACAGGGCTCTAAACTCCCATCTGTTTTGGTGATTGTGCAGAGCATTTTCCTCCCTGAGATCTGGTCTTCAGGAGTTGGACTCTGGCAGGCACATTAGGAATGGTTGGTGGGTACCGCTGGGGCAAAAACTCCCCCAAGTCTATGTTAACGGCACACACATAGAACTGTTCCTGGACTCCAATGGAGCCCAGAACAGGTGAATTAAATTCAGACCACGCAGACTATACAGAGGATTGTCTTCACAGTATTGTGGTCAGCTGTCCTGTAGTGACAAATGGTGCCCAACGTTCACTGTCTCAATTTAAGGTTCCTAAAGTGAGACCGTTTTAGCCTCACACACATACTGATGTCCATCCATTTAAATTTCATAATCGCTGTGCCCGCTCTGCATGGCATACGTGAGAGGAGTTCAAACCTGATCACTGTGTACTACATAATGAATCCTCAACCTAGAATCCCAGCCCCACCACTTTGGCCACCTGGTGTCTCCTTGACTGTCAAATTTGAAATGTCCTGTCATCTCACACCAACCAGCGCATCAGTTGATTGCTGTTAATCAACTGACAATTGCCTACTGTTCACCTGGTCCGGGACAGGAAGACTAAACAATGGGCAGTGTTGCAGTCGAACTGCGGCGAGAGAATGTTTTGGACTAGTTTCCGAGGCTGCACGTTATGAGCCAGTGTTTACAATCTTCAGTCCTGTAAGAAGAAATAGTTTGAGATTAATTGTTCAGTTTTGTTCGATTGAACTATCTATGGGTATTTTTGAATTTCTTATGTTCGTAGTATATTCACATACACCTACACACTGTAGGTTTCAATGCTCAGCGATAATACAAAAAACTTCACATAAAATAGGCCATTTTATTAATACCATAAAACAATTAACACTAGCTAAATCTAATTTAAAACCACATTTTAATATGAACTCCTGTAAATAAAAATGTAATCTATCCATAACAAAAATACCAAGTTTTCTTATTCCAGTCTTGTGTAAATATAGGCATAGGTGGTCTTGCATCAATGGAAATACTCATTACTGTGAAATATCTGGATTACAATGTGTTAGCCTCCATGAGGTATAAGAACTATGACAATAAAGAAATTTGCTGACCTTTCCTCTTATCACGAACTATAGTGCTCCATCCTTATGGGCATACCCTATCCATATCTGTATATTACTGAGGTATAAGAAAGTCATTGTGGAAATGTGTCGCACTACTTTATGCATCTAATAAATTACAGAATTGCCCTTTTTTTTTGGATAAACCCACATTATTTTATATTGAGTACACAGCATCTTTGACCTAATTAATGACACAATCTGGCCCATCGTTTAAAAAAAACATATATATATATATATATATATATATCTCAGAACTTGAGTGCGCTGTTGATTACGTGACTGCTGCGGGGAAGCACTTCTGAAAACAGGAAAGTATTAGCACTCGCATAAACCGACAGCGCATGCAAGTTCTGCTTTATATATATATATTTTTTTTAAAATTATGGGCCAGAGTGTCCCTTTATCTATACTTCCCTCTCTGATGTACTACCTAGAAAATCTTGAAGGGGCAGTCATGTCCTCTTCTCAGTTCCAGGAGTTGAAAGGTATTTCGTGTGTATAAATATCAAATCCTTTTTGGTATTTTTTTTCTTTTAATAAAAAAATAATCGTTACATCAACAAAGTGGCAATTTTGTTAGCTAGCTGTTCTGCCTTATCCTGCAAGTTTCATCCTACTGTGTCACTGTTTATACATCTGCTGCCGGGGAGGAAGCTTGAATATCTGAAGCGGCTGACCTGCATTGCAAGTCTCCCGGTGCTGTAAAAGTCTGTTTGCCAACAAGCAGCGCAAACTGCCGGTACTGAGCACTGAGAGGTGTTGGGAGGTGTGGCTTCCCAACAGCATATCACCTGCAGCAAGAATGAAGCGGCAGCATTTGCCGTTTTGCGAAGGTACTGTTTTCTTTATATTGTGAGGCTCTGAGATTTGAGCTCCTGGTGGCCACCCCCGCACATTTCGGTGCGGCAAGCACGGCAGGAGTTTTCCTGGGTTCATCTTTACACACCTAATCCTTTTGTCTTCTTGCAGTTTTGTAATACACCTACGGGTCTCCTGAATATGGTCGCTACTAGAAACAAAACTGGGCGCAAAATATCAAGACTCTTAATAAAATGAGCTCTGCCTTCCCGACTAATTGTACCACCCCGTTCCATCTGTTTGGTCCTTTATGAAAACTAACCAAACCAAGTCTGATGCTTACTCCGGACCCCCTAGAGGAGATTGCTTCGAACTCGAGGCTTACTCCAGGGCTTTTATTGAATTCCTTTGGGCAAGAGTGTGACCCTGATGATAAGGCCCCGAAGGAGTCTAATCTGGAGTCTGTCAGCAGAGTGGTTCCTTTGGAAACAGCTCTTGCTGCATCTACCCACCACCTCTGACTTCATGGAGGCCATTCCAGCTCTACCTAGTAGTGCTGATTTAACAATATTCCCTTCCCAAGTTGATCTACCAGGGGAATGCACTGGTGAGGAAGATTTAGAAAAAATCAATTTAGAGTAGGACATTGTGTCTCCTGATCCGGTCACCCCTAGTTCATCTTCTTGCTTCATCTTCTTGGTTGGCACTCATAGCTGTAATAGAAAAAATGGCTGGAGCCCTCTCTTCTATGACTGATCTTTTGGCTGAACAAAAATTGCTGATTGAATTGCTCTGCGCAAAGGTGTTAGATACTCAGACATTACTATGCTCTTTCAGCCAATACAAAAGAAATTGAAGCTTTAGCTAAATAAACTTCAGAGGTTGCAACTGCTCAGAAAAACGACAAAGCCCTTATTTGTCAGACCCTTAAAGAAACTCAAAGATTTGCGATAGCATGAGGGTTAATTGAGGGAAAGATGCTTAACCTATTGGGCTCTTATAAGGGGGGGGGTACAACTTTACCAGTTCCTAGTTCATCTACTAACCCCCCCCCTGTTGCTTTGGTGTTCGATCAGGCTACTGCTCCATTGGCTAATTTAAATCCTCTGGCAACTCATTTTGTCTTTGGATCCTCTTCTACCTGGCAAGAACTTAAAATGTATACAAATGTCACCTTTCCCTGAACTTTCTACCCATTTTTACAGAGGAGGGTGGTTGTGGCTCTTGTTGTTCTAACTTGCCTGCTTTTTTTTTTTTTGTCAATTTGTTCTGTAAATGTAGTTAAGATTTCTCAATAAAAGGGATTTAAAAAATGTAATTATCATTCACTCGACGAGGGCTATGTTCAGACAAAAATCACTTTGCCAATCAAGTCACTACGAATCTGATATAGAGCTCTGCTACCTTTTTCTTGTCAAAGGGTTATGATGTGTGTGAGGTATGGATTACTATTCCTGGTCCTTCAATGAATAAAAGGCCACTAAAGTCAAGATTGGCTTCTGTTTCTACTGGAAGAGAAATTGCTGAAACTTTGAATGTCTTGTCCACTCCTTCCTCTTCTCCAGCATCAAAGTTGAAGCTTAATAAGGAACAGAGCAAACGAAAATAGTCTTTTAAGGCTAAAACATCATGTAAGGGCCCAGCGGGTGGTAAAACTTGCCTCAGATCCTTAAGTGTGATGGCATTTGGCATTTCCAGCACAATCTGTCGCGGGTAAACTGCCTACCTCCTCCCAGAGGTATTACCGGATGATGATGATGTCCAAGCATGTGTGCCAAAAACCGGACCAGGGTTAGTGGTGTTTAAATAACCAGGATCGTCCGCCCTTATGTGAAGACACCAAAAATGCCACAAAAGAAAGCAATCGACTTGGATCTTCCAAAACAGACTTATTTATTAGCTCAAGAATAGGTAAAAATACTTTAGGAGCAGAAATGGTTACTTTATTCTCAACACTTCAAAAAGGCGAGTAGTTCCAGCAAAAAGACACAGGCAAGAACACGTCTAAATTCAGTGGTTCACGTAACGCAGCAATCGTTAGGCAGTCAAGTCAAATACAAGACCGGTACCACAGACCGATGCAATCAGGACTCGCCACTCCAATGACTCCGAAAGGACGAGGCAGCCTACTCCGATGCACTCCTGCCAGGCTGAGCTGTCATGGCTTAGACACAGACAGCTTAGCGCTCCCTCAAAGCCAGTCTTCCTCCGTAGAAAACCCTCTGCAGTAACTCCACAACGTGTGTGTACCCAGAGGTCAAATCGGAGAGAGATACATGAGCCAGGCTCACGTATTATATACACTTCAGCGCTGGCATGGCAACTCCATGCCTGGGCTAGACAAGAATCTTCCCGCCCTAGGAGAAGTCATACCCTGGGTGGAACATTCCAGTCCTCCAGACCAAGTCTGCTGCCGGTCTGACAAGGGCACCAGCTGGGGCAGCCCCCAGCCTGGCATCCCCCTACACAAGACTTCCAATACCTCTTGGCCGGTGAGGACAAAAGGAGGCGGGTGTCGTCTGCATTCCAGAGCCACAAGGGTCTGGTGGGGCTTCTAGTGAGCAAGAGGGAGGAAGCTTCACATCAAAGGCGTTTGTGCACCTGTGCTTGTGACGAACAGGACCAAGGGTAGCACACCTGCCCTTTTGCACAAACAGCACCTAGTTCAGCACCCTGGGCGTGCAACATGCAGAGGCCTATGAGATAACATGTTAAATAACTAGGATCGTCCGCCTTTATGTGGAGACACCAAAAATGTCACAAAAGAAAGCATCGACTCGGATCTTTCAAAACAAAGACACTTCTTAATTGGCTCAAAAATAGGTAAAAATACTTTAAGAGCAGAAATGGTTACTTTTATCTTCAACACTTCTTGTAAATTTGTACCTTAGGCCCAAGTATTTAACCAAAGCCTGCTACAAGTAGTTTTTTACAAAAATGTTCTTTGTTTTTAAAGATGTTTTAATAAAATATCCGAATGATTATGTGATCTGCGGTGGGGACTTGAATCTTAGACTCAATCTATGACTTATGGGAGGAAATATTTGACAATTTGCCTATTAGTATGTTCCCCACTAATACAGAGAAAATATTCCCTTCAGCTGTAGAACTCCTATGTGCGGAATATCTAATATCGCTGAATCTTCTAATCGCCAACAGGAAACTTGGCGTAGACTCTGTATTTACGGAAACATTTAAACAAGGGGACTCGTGCTCTAATATAGATTTTGTACTACAGCGAATCGATCAATTTGAAAGTACTAAAAAATCTCTGGCTGGGTTCCAGTGATCACGCTTGCCTGATCAGCATTCACGACTTTGAAATAGAAGAGGGGGGTCCCAGAAAAAAGGAAAAGAGACAGGGAGAAGTTATTCATAACTCCATGAGAGTAAACTGGATTCACTGTGATGAACCTTGTATCAGCGATATAGTGAACTCTGCCATTGGACTTCTATCAGCCAAACAAGATTTGGATTCTATCACCAGTTACATTGTGGGCAAGCTCCCAAAAAATCCTATACCTCAACTACATGGAGATATGAATTGATGAAAACGAATAATTGGTTTGATCAGGAGTGTAAGACTCTTAAAAGGAAGACTAACTGCTTAATCGCCAAGTTAAAAAGTCACAATTCATTAATTGGCCTGAAATCAAGACACTTATCGTAGATAAAGAATATTCCTAAAAGCAAAAACGGAGGCTCATTGGGCCAAAATCACTGACCACATTGAACATTACATTGAGACCAATGATAATAAAAAGTTCTGGCAAAAAATTAGCGAACTAGCCTTACCCAGAACCCATAGGCCTCCTGATGCTCTAATTAATGAGGAGCAATGGCGCCGCTTTATAAGAAACTTATATGGAGGAAAACATGTTACATTGCCAACCTTAGTATCCATTGAGGAGTTTACCCCGTTATTAACCTATAGGGCAACTGAGATACTGCTATCTACATTAAATTCTTCGAGGGCGGCCGGCCCGGAGGGTCTGCCACCAATTTTCTTAAAGTATGGGATGCCTAATTGGAGTATAATTCTAACTCCGATATTAAATCATAGTCTGAGCCATTTCACTGTTCCTGACTCATGGAGGGGCTCAATCTTCCCATTGCATAAAAAAGGTAACCCCCGTGACCCCAATAATTATAGGTTACTTACCTTATTAGACCCTGGGAGTAAACTTTTGGCGCAACATCTACTAACTGAGCTGAACAGCTGGATAAAAGATAATAAGATCCTCCATAGTTCACAAGCTGGCTTTAGAGAAGGTTACACTACTATGGATCATTGTGTCACCTTGTCCCTGCTTATAGAAAAGTTTGTAAAAGACAAATAATATCATCTTTATACGGCGTTTGTAGATTTTACTCATGCATTTGATCATGTACCTCGGCAGGCACTATGGGATAAGATGCTAAAATTAAGCTGCCCACCACATTTGGTTAAGATCTACATTCTTCGGAAATGTGGGATAAGGTTAGATGGGGGAAATATGGACAACTGTCAGACAGGATCCCTATCAACGATGGCCTCAAACAAGGCTGTGTACTGGCCCCGTGCCTGTTTAATATCTTCTTGTTTGATATGGACGAAGCTGTTAGTCAGGCCGTAGGTATATCACCAAAAATGGGCCGATATAAAATGGCATCTCTTTCATTTGCAGATGACACTGCCATATTACTGACTCCAACTGGGATGACACTGCCATATTGCTGACTCCAACAGGGTTACAAATAAAATTAGGCGCACTGGAAGTGTATTGTAAAAACAATAAGATCCTAATTAACCCGACTAAAACAAACGCCCACTAAAAATGGAAAATCTCGACTGGTGTTCTGGAAAGGGTAAAAATATTCACATATCTAGGACTAGTCTTTGCACAAAACGGTGCTTGGGCTGAACATATCAAATGATTGAAAATAAAACATGAGTTGATGCTTAACTCCTTTATAAGCCTAAAAAATAGAGGCTTCCTACCTTTGCCTACATATATCACTTTAAATCAATTGGAAAGCCTCTCTCTTATATGGGGTTTAGATTTGGGGGTGGGCTAATACTCTCTGCCTAGAATGATGGGAAGCGGCATACTGTAAAAGGCTGATAGGCCTACGTATTGCTCCGGTCCTATTGGAGCTTAATATACAGACAATAGCCACCTCAATTACCAGCAGAGTGATTAACCACCTCTTGAAAAACCTCCGGCTCAAGAGAACAGACTCAGTTGTGCAAGCTTGTACTCTAGAGGCCTGGCAAAGCGACTTTCCTTATTGCAATATCCAGAATATTAAACTCGATCTGGCCTACAATCTAAACATATTTGTACAACCCTACATGGATTCAACGAAAAGTAACAGCCATGTTACTTCAATAATTACTATGTCTAATTATCAAATATTATTGAATAAATGCTCCAGTATGAGATTGTTACAGCATTACCAATTAGTGAAAACTCACAAGCAACAAGAAAAGTATCTACTTAATTGCCCTAATTGGAACATCTTGCGCTGCTTTGTTAAATTAAGAATTGGTATATTGCCTATAAACTATTTCGTACAAGCTTGGACGAATGTCCCAGAAGAGGAGAGGTTATGTCCGCACTGTGAAGCTCAAATCGAAGATATACAACATATCTTCATATATTGCCGTGTTTATGAGCATTTAAGGAAACAATGGCTAAATCACTATTATCAGGGCACAGAAATCGATTTTCTCTCTATTTTGCGAAGAATCAGCTGCACTTATTGTCAAAGTATACATTTTCATGAAAGCTGTATTTGAATTGCGTGGAATAATACTGTAACATAAGGGTCAAAAGCAGATGCTCTATACCCTGATAGAAGATGAAGCTAGGCTCAAATAAGATCCCATGTCTATATGTATTGTTAAGTTCTTTATTATTATGTCTTCGTACTATGGTTTTAAGCTGTGTAATTCATTTAATTCAATTCATTTAATTTATGTAATTTCCAAGCACTGTCTAATGTAACCTGCTTTGAGATTCTGATATCTTGAAAAAACAAAAGTTAAAGATTATTTGAACTCCTGTGTTTCGTGATTCTGATATGTTTACCAACTCGCGTGGCACACGGCAGGGATGCCCATTATCACCCATACTATGTGCTATCTATATTGAGTCTTTTGCTTGCCACATATGCTCTTCTGTTATTCAACAGTTTACGGTAGCTGGGCACAAGCCTGTTAAGTTGATCGTGTCCGCTGATGACATCTTGGTCGCTTGCCACAATCCTGGCCCTACTCATTAAGCTGTGGCAAGAGGCCAAAGCTTTTGGTGCAAGGTCATGATATGAGCTTAAAGGAACCCAATCCTGTTTTCAACTGCTCTGTCAAAAAATAATGTAAATCCACAATGTTACAGCATACACAAGTTCATTTTCCCCCAGGCTGGTTTTTATTACCTTTTTTTATGTGTCTTGCTCTGGCTTCCGGGAGGGTGATTATGCTAAGTAGGGGTATTAGGTTACAAAGGTCACCAGTATGTCAAAGGGCACCTGCTCAGAGTTTCAAACTGGCAATCTCATGCACTTGTAGAACACAGGGCAGATTCCAGAACTATGGTGCCAGGAATGTGTGGTTTCTGAACCCAGCAGCAGCATGGCCGCTGCCTTGTAAATAATTTACACTGCTTCTTTGAAGGGAAGAGCAAAAATACACCTTCAATCCCAGAATTTGCAAACACCCCTGCCTACAGTAGACACATTCACAACTTCATTTTACGTTATGAGGCGTCTTGTTCACACCCACTGACCGTCAAAGGTCTACGACCCATCTAGGAATAAAGATGGAGCATAACTTGGATAGCACGCTTCAATGTAATCTTAAAAATGTGATTGAGGGGGCCAAGTGGCTCTGTAGGCAGTGGCATAACCTTCCTGTTGGTGGGAGGGGGAGGAGGATCAACCTGATTAAAATAACCATTTTGCCTAAATTCCTGTCATAAAAAGTATTCATGACCTGCTGTGTCTTTGTTTTTTTGCAGTTATTTTCGTCAGGACAAATTCCGGGAACCCAAGCAAGCAGAGTTGAAGGTAAAGTATACTTTGCTTCATGAGACATTAAGGTATTGTCTTTGCTGCTAACATGATTTCATGTTTAATTCATTGTCATTAACATGTAGCGACTATTTGTAAGTATTGGTTAGAAGATGGACGAATGAATTATGCATGGCTATGTTTCGCAACAGGAATCTAAAAGGTTTTAAAATAACTTGATCATGTGGAGGGGAAGTGGAGTCTGCAATTCGAGCAATTATAAGACCTCCCTTCTCACTAACACTGGAGAGACTGTTACCACACTGGCGAGTAGAGAAGGCAGAGGGCAATAACCCATCGGAGAGACTATTGCTACACTGGCTAGTAGAGAAGCTGGAGGGAAAGACATGGCTCGTTTGGCAGACAATCTGTTTTTAGCGGCCAGAAGGCGAAATTCTGGAGAGTCTGGTAGATTGTGGTTTGGTTTTGCCATGGACAAAATTCACTGATCAATCAATGATCAACCTCGAACATAGTCTAAAAAATGGACTCCTGATGCATATAAAGAACGGAATTAAACTTGCATCAGATGCCCACAGGCATATTGTTCACGCAGACTACCGAATTCCTAATATGTGGCTGACACATGCAATAGCACTTTTTGGAAAGACAAGCATTCAATTTGTAATGCTGCTGGTATGAAGGAAATAGACTGTGGCAGATGTGAGTTGATTATAATAGCTAGCTAGTCCACTAAATATTACATCCCTCAAGACCTTTCATAACAGCAATGGTTGCGGATATCGGGAACTTGGGTTCACTAGAAGTGAAAATGATGATCATTGTACTTGTGTATTCAAAGCACTGTAACACTGAATAGATTATAATATTAATATGCCCAACATCTATTACAATAAGTCTGCAAACCTGCACCTCTGTATCCTCCCTGCTGTTCTTCCTTTTTTCCTTCTGTCCATCCGATCTAGGTTTTCCTTTCTACATCCTCTACTTCCGACTTGGTAATTTGAGACTAAAGCTCTAAACTCTTGTCCTCTTTCTGACATTTGTTGAATAACTTACGAATATTCTATTTTATGCATTATTCTCAGAGAAAACTGTAAGCTGCAAGTTATGCCAAATACTGAATGTATAATAGCGAATTAAGTTTCAATAAAATATAAATTAAAAAATTCTTTAATAATGTTAGATGGAATTTAAAAGATTTTTTTTTTCTCCAGAAAACATTGTCTTGTTTTTACTGAATGCTTCACACTTAAGATAAACACAACTGGGCAGCCAGTTTTCCACAGGTAACTTTCACATAAATCAAATGTACAACAGTGACAGAGGTAGTTCATAGAGGAATTCCTTTTGTTCTCCCCTGGCTGACCACTTTGGTTGCAAAGCCTGAAAGGACAATGTTTGCTGCCCAGTTCCTCCACGGGTTCTTCACATGTGCATGGTTTTGCAGAAATAAAGAGGTTAAGTAAGCAAGGCTATTAATTCAAGCAACACTATGTAATCTGCCTTAAACTTCAACTAGACTGATTATAAAGCTTTTCAACCCAAGCCCCACTGTAGACTCCGCCCTACACCCCATTTACACTGATTGTGCATAAAAAAGCTATTCACTGAGGAACCTCAGTGCCCTCTGCCCCAGCTAGACTGATAGTATGAAGCTATTCACTCAAGCACCACTGTGTGCCCTACAACCCAGCTAGTTTGATTAGGAGTATAAAATTATTCATCCAAGCACCACTCTGTACTCTGCCCTTTACCCCAATTGCACTGATTGTTGGTATAAAGCTATTCAGTCACGCACCGCCGTATACTCTGTCCTATACCCACAGCACCACTGTGTACTCTGTCCTAAAACCAACTGCACTGATTGGGAATTATAAGTGATTCACTGAAGCACCACCAAGTATTCTGCCCTACACCCCAGCTAGATTGATTTTGAGTATAAAGCTATTCACTCAAACACCACTGTATACTCTGTCCTATACCTCAATTAAACTAATCGTTTAAAGCTATTCACTGAAGCACCACCATGTACTCTGCCCTATACCCCAACCAGACTCTATTCACTCAATCACCACTGTGTACTCTGCCTTTACACCCCAGAAAATGAGCTGGGGATTGCTTTTATTTGGCAGAAAAATGGTTAAAAGCTAGTTCCCCACAGCAAGGCATTATGGGTAATGAGGGCCAGGTGGGGCCAATAGAAGGAGCAGATCTTCCTTGATTTCCACAGATCCCCCTGAGTGGGGGAGCCCACTGGCCCCATCCAGCATAAAAAGGAAGTTGGCCATAGCGTCTAGCCATTGTTGGCTGACCTGCAAAGACTTCCAAGGCTGTTTAAGAGGCTGAAAGAGTGAAAGACACGACGCCTCCCCCTTCCTCACTCCCAGCTGCCGTCAGGTTTCCAACAGGATTTGTGTGGGTGTTTAGTCTGTCCCTCACACTCACAATGGTAGACCCACTCTTCTTTAATGTCCTTAAGGCGCCCAACTATTACAACACTGTTGGGACATGCCATTGCCATTTTCATGTCTACGTTACCATGCTAACTATCACCTAATTGATTAGAAAGGTTGCTTTCACTCCCCATGCATAGTTGAACAATGCTAAATGCTGAGCACCACTCAAATGGCTAGAAGTGCTTACCTTATGCCTTGCTACAGGCCAGGTACTGTCAACTCTACCCCCATACACAGTTAGAGAATGCTGCTGCAAGCAGACCAAATCACTAAGAATAACCTTACCTCCATTTTACTTCTTCTACCACTCTCCACACATGGAAGTAAAAAGCGAAGGTTGGCGTCACCGCAAAAATTTAGATATGCCCAACCGTCAGATATTTGAGAGACAGTAAGGGGACAGAAGGCAAACACCCTGATGGTCCACAGTTCTGGCCAACACCCAAACATACATGTGAGGCCACATCAAGCTGTCCAACTCCAATCTAGAAGAAGGGATAGGAGGAAACTGAGGAAAGGCTAGAGGAGAGCTAGACTGAAGTCCAAAACCTGGGAACTCAAACATCCATTCACTAGTCAAAAAACTAAAGGACAAAGCCTGACACCAGCAGCATCCTTCAACATACAACAAAGACTCCAACAGTCACACAACAAATTAGAAACAGAAAATGAGTTAGCAAAGCAGGAATAATTCCTTCGCATCTCTCTCCTAACCCACAGATAGAACGCCGCAGACAAGGTCAGAAGAGAAAACCCAACAGAGAAACGAACCATAAGAGAAGACACCAAGGACCAAACTACCTAAACATAGCCCAGAAGGAGCGGGTCAACAAACTATCAACCAAAGACCAACTCAGCAACAACTGATCAACAGAGGAGAGTTCAGAAAGAGAGACAAGGCAGAGCCAGGAAACCAATCAACCCGGAAGGAAAACCGAGAAGAGAGACCAACAAGAGACAACACCGCCCTACACATCAGAAGCAATGGAAAACAGAGAAAACGACGAATACAGACTCAGACAAACCCGAGCAAGAAATAAAACCTTCCAGAAGGAGAACAAGGAAAGAAATCAGAGAATGGAAGAAAAGAAGACCCGACGTCCCAGGGACACCAACTAAAAACACCACTGAGGCAAACCTCCAGACAATCGCCAAAGCCCACTTGCTAAACCAGCGAGACTGCCGAACAACAAGTGAAGACAACAAAGAAAACACAGTAAGCGCCAACTGGGACCTGCAAGCCAAGAAAGAAATAGGAAAACATTCTCACGAAAACAGTCAGAACAGAAGGAAAAAGATACTCCCACGGACAATGAGAAAAAAAGCACCAATGACAGATTGAAAGCCTCCAGCAAGAAAAGAACAGTCAGACTCAGCCTGAAGCACAAGAGACTTGTTTGAGACACCATGAGACATTCAAAAGAAACTACACTATCAATCCGGACCTCGACAAAAGGCAGATAACCATGAACCCGGAGAAAGGAAGCAAGACAAAGAACCAAAGCACACAGACAATCAGAACCAGGGAAAAACCATCCCAAAGCCCACCTGGAAACAGGACACTCCCCAGGACAATAGAAAGAATACCCTGCCAAGTACACCAAGAACACAAAAGGCTCCAGAGAGGAATGCCAGAACAAGGAAAGAGATCCAGGAGACCATCAAAGAGTTCAAACACCAACTTCCCACCGCCTACAACACTATTCCCAGGCAGCAAACAGAAAAGATCAGTAGCTATATGGGATCTGATCCAGACTGGTTCACCCCTCCTCAAAAGACAACACATCAACACAGGAGATAAACCCCCACAAATCCCCTACAGGTGAACATAGGATTAAACTTTGACGAGGAGGTCCAGGTAGATAAAACGAATGCAAATATAATGGCACAATCTGAGACCATTGCTAACCCACTCCCGAATTTCACAGATGAAGAAGGAACAATACTTTGCAACAAAAAAAACACTGGGCATCTTAATCAACACTTGGTCTCTCCAAGGACACAAGAACAAATTTGCCAACCTAATAGATCACCAAGACCCGGACCTGGTCTTCATCACAGAAACCTTGTTAGACTCACTACCTTCTCTGAACGAAACCATACCAACAGAATACAACTATATTCTACAAAATGGGGAAACAAGAGGAGGAGGGATAGCCGTCCTCACAAAGGACCACATAAAAATGGAAAAACTACACTCTCAGAACTTTGAGGTATGCGAACAACTCCTAGTCAAATGTACCTAGAACCACAACAAAGCTGTTCCTGCTAATCTACTGACCACCAGGAGAAGACCTCTCATTCCGGACATCCTTTGCAGATGGAATAGCAGACACCCTAGCAGGACACAAAAACCTTGGCACATTAGGCGATTTCAACATCGGAATAAACGATCCCAATGACAGAATGGCCCAAGTCTTTACAAACAACATGGAAGCCCTAAATCTACACCTGGGAATATCGGTACCAACATCCTGAAAAGGAAGAAGTCTAGATGGGATATACCACCTGGAAAAAGCAATTGAAAATAGGGAAACTCATGGACTGACCACAAGCTAATTCCTTTCATAATCCCAACAATAGCACAAAAAAAATTCAAAGGCACAAGCATTGAAGACAGAAATTGGAAACGAGTGATATGGAACACCTTAGCTTTTGGTGATTTCCCTTTTTGTTCCCTTGAGTTCCTAGAAGAACTCAAGGGAACAAACGGGGAAATCGCCAAAAAGGAAAAATGAAAGATCCGAGGAGGGCAACGTAGATAAAACGGAAGAAAACAACCTAGGTACTAAAATCAATGACCTAGACGAACTAATCATCGCAACCCTTGACCAGATTCTCCCAAAGAAGAGGAGGAAGAGGAAAATAAGAAGAAAAACTGGTTCACCCCCGCACTAGGAAAAGAAGAAAAACTGCAGAGCGGCACTAAGAAAATGGCAACTGGAAAAATCAGAAGCAAACCTTAGAGAATACAAACTAACCAACCGACATTACAAGACATCAATCAGAATCACAACAAAAGCCTACTATACCGGGAAAATAATTCCACCTGCCCGAATAGGGAGCTCTTTAGAATCATCAAGGAAGCCACACAATCCAACAAACAAACTCCCACAGATCCGAACAGCTCCCAAGAATTCTGCAACAAAATGGCAAAACACTTTGCAGAAAAAGCAAGACTGGACGCCAAGAACAAAGAATTTGAAAAATTCCTCAAAATTTGGGGGGGGGGGGGGGAAGGAACAAAAACAACAATGGAACCCACGGCGGGTTTAGAAAAATTCGACCTGAGTG
>JAUEJI010773864.1:0-11629 GCA_032275285.1 Desmognathus perlapsus
AGATAGATAGATAGATAGATAGATAGATAGATAGATAGATAGATAGATAGATAGATAGATAGATAGATAGATAGATGTAAAGACTGCCTAGTGGCTTCATAACGTCCTATGCTACTAAATAAGAAAAAAAAGAAACACTGAATAAATACAGCAAATTACATCAAAAAACCCTGATAAAAGATATAAAAGATAAACTAACAATTCATGGCAAACACCCACCACAAAACAGAGACCCCCTGAGACCACGTCAAGCCTAGTAATCTTAGCCCAGGTGTAACAGATATTGTTTCGCTTTGCTTTTCAAGATTGGAAAGGGGAATGAAGCTCTGATTTTAGTCGGCAGAACATTCCACCATCTGGGACCCTTTGGCTAGCTCAGGTTTTCCGATAGCAAGGCACAGCTACACGATAGGGCCAGTTGGCTCTTTCAGGCTTGGCGATGGCTTTCCCATTGATACCTCCTTTGTAGATGGCGTTGGAGCTTTCCTGTGGAGTGCTTTCCACGTCACACAAAGCACCTTATGTGTTACCTGGTGCTCTAGGGGAAGCCACCCCAAAAGGCGCCATCGCGCAGAAACAGGATCATGTCTCTTTAAATTAAACTAACTATTTACTGATGTAACCTGAAGTCCCTTGTTGATTGCCGATATATTAACTGTTATGACGTATCTCGGACTGTGTCTTCACTTTGATTGCTTGGTCGTGTACTGAGGCCTAAGGCGAGCTGCACGTGAAACAAATTAAACTTAAACTAAACTTTAAGCCCAGGGTGAGCCGCACATCACTGTTCTGGATCCCCTGTAGCTTTGACCTTAACTTCCTCCTCAGGCCCGCAAGCAGACTATTACAGTACTGAACTTTCACAGTGGGCACATGTGCCTGACACATGGAAGACCGATGGTGAGGGGCAAGGAGAGGCTTCAGCAGAGCATCAGTGTTAATGTTTACTATCGGTTTTAAAAAAAATTTAATTCGAACATACTTGCTTCATATGTAAAGTCTTTAATAATTGAATAAAATAAAAACATTTAAACAAAAAAAATGGCTCAACAGTGTTTTGGGTAAACTAGGAGGTTTTTTTAGAAAAGTGGTTAGTATTCATTTAGTGCATCCTACAAAAAGTCATCTGGGCCTTTACTTGCTATCTGCTCTGCTCTGCATGAGAACTGGGCTTGGGTTCGGAAATGCAACAAAGGAGTATCCAGTCCATAGATCAAAGTACAGAAATCAATTTATTTTTGGCAGAATGGCAAGGCAATGCAATCACTTGCATCTAATGTCGTTTGTTGTAACTTCCTATATGTCTAATGCATATGGTAGGACATTTTTGGTCAAACTGCACTTTCCTCAACATGCTTGGAACAATAATTCCATTCTCCTTGTTTTTGCACTTCAATACAAAAATTGCATTCTACCAATCTGTTCTGAGGCATGCAGTCAGTTAGACCAAAAACTTTCCTAATAAAGTGCATCTGTTTGGGTGGCACTTTGAATGACACTGGTGCAATCACCCGCCTGGGCATCAAACCAGCTGAGATACTTCCATGAGTGAGCAGTGATTTAATTCACCACAGTCTTTAGAAAACTCAGAATAGGCACTGAATAGGTTCAGTAGTATTACTATTGAGCAAACCTACTTTCAACATGTTTAAGTGTGGTTGCAATGTGCTGTAATGATACATCAACGTAATGATACAGTGTTACATCTCTTCCCTCTGTACCATTACAGAGTTAAGAGAGGTTAACTTGCAACATTACAGGCCAGCACAGGCCAGCACAGCCGCAGGGAAATTTAAGCAATCAATACTAATTCTTAAGTCTTCTGCCAATAATTCATTCGCCCACTGAAAGACTGTACCATGGACCCAAGACTGTATCATGCTAGGTTCTATTTAAAGGCTTTACCTTGTTTTTTAAAACCTGTAACTTCATCTGTAACCAAAACCGTTCCTTCGCACCTTGATGCCCATGGCCTTGAGCGTGTTACAAATGTAATAAATAAATAAAATCACACCGCCAAATGGCTGAGGCTAGGGAGAGACAGCAGGCACTCAAAAGCTGCCATACGAGGCGACTTGAGAAAATAAACAAAACGAATTGGATTCAGGAAAGTATAAACAGTTGGAAAACCTGAACAAATTTGAGCGAACAACAGACGTTGCACGGTCATAGGCCTCCCCACTGCCTCTTACATTGTTTCATGTTGTGTTTTAACTCACTGATAATAAACATATGATATGACTTAAGTGAGATGTGCCGCTTACTGTTAGTTTTTCACTTTTTGTGTCATATTGGGATGTGTACCTTCAGTTGCCATCACCGTTCACTGTGGTTTCTCCCGGAGTCCATCTACGCTCCAGTCCATGAAGCAGGGCCTGCAATTAGTGGCCTAAGAAATTCTGAAGCAGCTAAACCCTTTCTCTGATTATCGTCAAATTTCATTCGCCAGCAGCCTTACTGGTATGTATACTTTGGTAAAATTTCAGCACACAAACAGCCTCATTTACAGCCTCGTTATCAGCCTCATGAGTTTTGCTTTAGTGGTAAAATTTGAGTAAATTCTGCCTGATTATGAGTTTACAATGAATTTCAAGTTCAAAGAGGGTTTTACTCAAACTCATAATACAGGTTCTTTTACTATGCGCAAGGGCCTGTGTAAAAACACTGGTATTATGGGCCGTATTTTGAGTGCGACGTATGTCCTGCACTGTCATTGTGGGCAAAAACCTGTGCCGCGTGCGTCCGCCGTAATTTGAGTTTGGCGCAGGGTTCGCGCTGTCAGTTTTTTTGCGCCGTATATACGCCATGTCTGCACTGTTTAGGAAATCGGCGCAATTGTTTTGTTTGCGCCTTTTGTGCGGCGGTGCAAAGTAAAAGTTGGGTGGTGCATCAGCCGGAAATTGTCATTTACTTTACTTTACTTTACTGACTAGATTAACGTGCCACACGCCCATGGACCTCATCCAACGAACATTCGTGTGTGACATCATAATATGCCGATATTCTGCCAAGTGTGCGCTAGATTTGCGTCGAAAAGATAATTAGAGGCGTGACCATTACATACTTCCGATCATTGCGCCGGTAATCAGACGTTTCTGCGCCGAAAGTGCGCCGTGACGTAAAGCATGGGCGGAGCAGGAAGTGAAAACACGGTTTCTTCCGGTCGCGCCCACGACGTAACGTGAATGTGTGCCGTATATGCGTCAGGGTTGCGCTTTTTCTGCGCCTTCGCGCAACGTGACATCCAGCAGGTCATTACAGCCAGAGGTGTGTAAGCTGGCAGGAGAAGTCTGCTGAGAACGCCTTTCTGGGTGCAAAGGAAGACAGTTTTCAAGGAAGAGTTTTCCCAGCAAGGGAAGTTGGAAATGGAAAGAAAACAGCAAGTAAACAGTACAGGGGGTGTAGCCAGGGTAGCGTCACCACTATCACTGTACATGAAGTCAGCCCAAAAGAAGTCCCCCTCAAGCATAGAGCCCAGTGCAGATCTATCTGGTGAGCTAGATTTAGAAAAAGACGATGACCCAGTACAAGATCCGGAGTTCTTCCCAGACAGCACTGATGAAGAGGGAGAGGGAGAGGAAAAGCAAGATGGAGGAAAAGAGAAAAGGGCCCCTAATTTCTCTGACCAGGAATTGGAAATAATGGTAGCGGAGATTCTGAAAGTTGAACCAGTACTAGTTGGTGTTTTGCAATACCGCAACACTGTCCAACAAAAAAGAAAAATGTGAAATGAAATAATGGGAAAGGTGAATGCAGTCTCTGTTGTTCCACGAGGAAAGGAAGAGTTAAGGAAGTGGTGGAATGACACGAAAAGAAGGATGCGGCAGAGAATACGAAAGGGCGTTATTGCGCAGAGGAAAACCGGCCAGGTCAGACATTGACCTGGCCTACCTGGCAGGAACCAGTGCTGCAGCTCCTGAACACTGAAAACATTACTGGGCTCCCAGATGGTTCAGATACAGGTGAGTTTTTAAAAGTTTATTTTTTTTCAGTTTGCAATCAAACACCTTTTTTTGCATTTCCGCTCCCTTTCCTGTTCATCTCAGATCCTTTGTAGTTGACACCTATCAGTTTTCTGCTAGTCCTGCCCTTACAGTCATTTTTTCATGCCCTGAGAAACGTTATATTATGCTCCTGTACTATTTGCAACACTTTTATCCGACAACAACCTTATACTTTTGTTTTGTTTTGTTTTGTTTTGTTTTGTTTTGTTTTGTTTTAGGTGAGCCTACACCCCTGAAACCACTAGCCACCAAAAAAAAGATATGCATGTCAGGCAGAAAAATACACAAGGGGTGGCCTATTCTTCTAAAGATGGGACTAAGCAAACGCGCAATGAAGAAACCTCAATCGTTCTACTTGTTTCTGAAACCTCCGATGTTCAGTTTCTTTTGGGGGAAACCAGCAGTTCACACAATCAAGAAGAGAGTATCAGTAATGTCTTGCCAGATGACTGGTTGGAAGAACCAGCTGACTTAGAGGAAGCACAAATGCCTGCAAATAGAAAACAGCAGACACCACTGGTCTTCCAAACAGCACCCCCTCAACAGCAGCTCCAGACATTCCTTAGCTGATAAGTGGCCAAAGAGAGTTAATTCAACTGGCAAAGGACAAGTCTAAAACCATGTCTGATGTTTCAAAATTGTTAAGGCGCCGGAGTGTGCTTTTTGTGAAGCAAATGAGATTATTTTCTAAGCAGCATGAAGACACCCTGTCACAATTAAAGCTGATATCACAGTCTATATTGAACGTAAATGAAAATGTTGGCAAGGTAGCGTCAGCTGTTGATACTGTTTCAAAGTCAGTAAGTGACATGTGTGAAGCAAAAAATGTGCAAAGCATACAGTCTCTTCCTGAGACTGCAAGCTGCCCCGAGAAGGCTCCTCCTTTATTTTTTACACCACCAAATGTGGTAAAGGGGAAGAGAAAGAAAAAAAATGTGTAGTCTGCTTTCTGCTGCACCATATTTGTTGCTTATAAATGTTAGATGTGACAGTTTGTTATATTTCTTGTGAAAAAAAGTTGTACAACTCAAGTTGTCATTTTTGATATATGCAGAAAGTCGCTTTTATACATAAACACAGGACAAATGTTTTATCTTTTGGCATAACAGTATTTTTTTTTAAAGTAAAATGAAGGCATTTTTATGCGTGTTACAAATGTTTTATCGTTTGGCATAACAGTATTTTTTTAAAGTAAAATGTAGGCAAAATGTTTTGGTGGCAACAAACAAGAACAAAGTTAATAAAAATCTTTTGAGAACATCACTGCTTTACTGGTTAATATTTTTAGATACAAATTTGTTTAATTGACATAGTCCTGTATGACACGTGCGCATGCCTGTTGTGCAACTGGGATGCGAGGGTTAATGGGGGGCATGGTTGCTGGTCTTGCTCTGAGCCACTACTGTCTGCATCGCTTTTGTTACTATCTGGTTGGTCATCTTGGGGGAGTGGCACACGGCGCTGAACAGCAATATTATGCAACATGAAACACCTCAAGACAATGTGCACACTTTCTCTGGTGCATACAGTGGTGAACCCCCTGTACGGTGCAGGCAACGGAAGCATGATTTCAGGAGCCCAAATGAATGCAATATCACATTTCTCATCTTCACATGAGCACGGTCGAATGCCACTTCTGATGGTGTTCACGGATTGCGTAAGGGGGTGAGGAGCCACTGCTCACATGGGTAGCCACCATTGCCTGTCGGCCAAATGGTGCACTATATTAAAACTTGGCATTTTAAAATTGTAAAATAAGGAAAAAGGCAAGCACATTTCAAAAACCACTTTAAAGAGTTTGATTCACCCTAAAGCCAAGCACTCTGCTGTTGAAGTCCTGCCATCAGCCGTGGAATACTGCTATTCTGCATAATAGTGGCATCATGTGCTGATCTGGGAAATCTTGCACAGCAGTGAGTAAAAACCATATTGCTGTTGCACACCGCATGCACATTGATGCTGTGGAACTTTTTCCGATTCATATATACATGTGCCCTCTGTGCAGGTGGAGCCAAAGGAATATGTGTACCATCAATAGCACCAACTACATGTGGAATTCTGGCAACTCTGTAGAAACCACCTTTCACCGCAGCAACCTCTGCATTTCCCACTAGGAAAGAGATATGACTTTTAACATGCCTTAGAAAAGCAGGCAGAACCTGCTGCAAAATGCTACTGAAGCATGGCTGCAACATGCCAGTAGCAAGTTCAACTGTGTTCTGGAAGGAACCACTGGCACAGAAATAAATGCAAAACACTTATCACTTTTATCAGAGGTGGCAGAGAGGTCCGGATATCTATTTTAGGCTCCAGATCATCCTGTACCATTCTGGTTAACTCCAAGATAGTAGCCCTGCTCAGCATTCATTCCAAAGAAATCAATCCGGTTTCTGTAAATGCGCTGCCCATAATGCCTCACATTCCTGTTAAAAGGAACAAAACAATTTAAATATGAGCACACACACAGCTCTCCTTCCCATTCAAAATCAAACATTTTACAGAATATTTTTAAAACACCTCACTTCCAATAAAAGTGGAATCATATCAAGGAATGTAAACAGTTAAGTGGTTAAGCTGCTCAGTCTGCTGTGCTTGAACAAACACCCCTGCCTTTTAATATGATGTCGCTTTTTAAAAGGCATTACAAGGCATCAGTTTATAATGTGAAATTCTCCCTGCCTCCTCACGTAACTTTTACATCCTGCACCTGGGCAGGCGTAGGGTGCACCCCATGCCTGTCGAAGAGAAGAGGAGGGCGTGAGGTATGGGGCATACAAGTCTCAATCGACTGCACACCCCCCACACCACAACCACACTAGAATTGGGGCCTGTGAGTGTCTCTTTTGTCCTGTTCCTGCGGCCGTCATTGCCCCCATGTGCACAGTCCTTTGCATCCCACTGCTACCCCAAGCGACCTGTCGCTGTCCCTGGGAGCCAACAGCCCTAGGATTTCACCTTTCTACAATACCCATCAAACTTATAAAATAGCTTTGCATTCTGGAACCTTTTATTTCTTGTTTTGAATGTTATAAGTACTAGCATTATTTCACAAGCTTCGAAAATTAAATCCAGCTAATAATACAGTATTCTTTTTTTTGTGTCATTAGTTCAAGTAACGGTAGCAAAAAGTGCATCTTACCTGTTTCGATCTCTACCAGCTGCTCTTCTTCCAACCCGTCCTCTCCGAACTCCACCTCCTCCTCCATCACCTCCATCATCACCATCACCAGCTCCTCCACTTCCTGCTCCTCCTGTTCCTCCTCCTCCTTCATTCACCCCATAGGGAAAAGTAGACAATGAAGCAACAGCCACAATGGAAAGGTGGGCACTCAACTGCCCTCAAACAAACAAAATGGAGGCTGACCCCAAGGTTGACCCCAAAAAAAGTCACTTTTTAATGGCGCTCGTCGGCGTGTTTAAAAAAATGCATTTTAGGTGCAACTACGGCGCAATAAAAGTTCAGACGTTTTTGCCCATAAAATACGCTTAAAAACCCAGTGCAATGGTGCAATTTTGGCGATTCAACTAGCTGCTTTTGCACCACAATTGCACCAAACTCAAAATCAAAATTACGTCGATTTTGCGCTCGCGGCACCACCTTGCGCCAGCGCATTTACCCACTGCGCCACACTCAAAATACGGCCCTATGAGTTGGAGTAAAACCCTGCTTGAACCTGAAATTCATTGTAAACTCATAATTAGGCAGAATTTACTCAAATTTTGCCACTAAAGCAAAACTCATAATGAGGCTGTATGAGTTTTGCTTTAGAATTTTCACGGAGGCCCCCGTGACAATATGAGTTGAAAATGCGTAAGCAGAGTTTTTTGCGGAAGAACATGCGCAAAACGCCACATACACATTTTCCACGCATAGGGCACAGATCCTACGCGTAAAATAGGCATAGGATCCGTGAAACCCTAAATGCAGAAGACTATCATTGGCAATGCCAGTAGTCGGCTGCATGTGGGTTGTGAATGAAATCCTTGAAAAAAGATTTAATTCTTGAATTCTTTCCTTGAATTCTTTCATCCCTAACGCTCACGCATTACGGATGAAAGGATTCCCATTCACCAAATGGGCAGTAAAGTTGGTCCCTATGCATGGTAGGGACTAACTTTACTTTTCAAGCGTAAGGTCCTCCTGATTTCACACATTTTGTCTGCGTGGGCATGACCCATAATCATGTGGACCCTACACAAAAAAAACACATGGACAGTACGCAAAAATCTTGCGTATTGTGCGTGTGTTTTTTGCGTAGGCCTTACGGATCTTTTTACGGTACGCAAGACTCATACTGAGCCTGTTAGTCTTCTTCTGCTTAACTACAGCTTTCTCAGTTCATGCTCACGATGTTTGTCGATTCTACCCCCTACCTGCTGGCAGGCAGTGGTGCAACCGGACACAACTTCGGGGGAGGCTAGCCTTGGATCATGGGGGCAGGGCTATCCTTGGATCATGGGGGCAGGGCTAACCTTGGATCATGGGGGCGGGGCTATCCCAGCACACCTTGGGGTGTGCTGGGATATTGGAGTGTTAACATGTAGCTGGTACCACTACTGCTGCTGCTTTGACATTTGATTGCTCTATTCTGCTGCTTCTGCTGTTATTGGAAGCTTGCCAGGCAATCATAGTCCCCCAGGAAGTCCCACCCCTTGCTGCCATAATCCTGGCTGACAGCCCTTTTCGGGGGCGGCTTTAGCCTCAATAGCTGCACTTCGTTGCGCCCTTGCTGGTAGGCACTATAGCCCAGCATTCCTGCCTTGCCCCTTCTATTCAGACAAGCTCATCAGCTTACACCCTCTTGCTTCCTATCTGCACAGGGGCTTAGCAGGTCTGGCATCAGTGCTAGTTTCTTGAATTCCTCGCACCCTCAGACTTGCTCACAGCCTTTTCTTCATCCACCAGAAGAAGGCCTCGTGATTAAAATGCCTCCCTTAAGCTGACTTTCTATTTTGAGCCCCCAATGTGTTAACCCCTCCTAGAATCTAACAGTGCAGGCTCCTCAACTCTGATTAACACTTACTGCACTCTAGTGCACCAAGAAGCGCACACTTGAGCGTTCATCACAAGTCCACACATCAAGGCCAAGGCCCTACGGAGCAGGCAAATGGAGGTTAACATAGTTCACAGGTTGCATAGCTTTTAGAGTAAAAACAAAGAGAAAAGACACAAAGAATGTTAACGGAGGGTTGTCAAATGTCATCTCAGAACCACAGTAACAGATTTCACAGAAGGACTATGCACAAATAAAGATGGCAGGCAAAAACCTGCCAACAATGGCACTTGCTGCACTTTGAGAATTTCCAAAATCTCCTATCTTCCCACAACGTTAAACACCACATATTTAAAGGGACAGTTCGGTGACCCCACTTTTATTTTTTCTTGTAAGTGTTCTTAGTCACCTGAATGCAATTCCACTAATTTTTAGTTTTATAGCTGTTTAATAATACAGGATTTCAGTGTTTGATTTCCTTCCCTGGTTGCATCCATTTTGTGCTGTGACAATCCCTATTGCGCAAGCTACATTGTTATTCTTTTTTATCTTCTGCAGAATACAGTGGATAAAAAGAAAAACAATGTAGCTTGCGCCAAAGGAATTGTGTAAACAATCAGTCAAACCACAAAATGGATGTAGCCAGGGAAGGAAATCAAGCACTGAAAACCTGTATTATTAAACAAATTTAAAACAAAAAACAAGGAGAATTGGATTCAGGCGACTAAGAACACTTCAAAGAAAAAATAAAAGTGGTGGACTGAACTGTCCCTTTAATGGGACTATTCAGTCCGCCACTTTTATTTTTTCTTCTAAGTGTTCTTAGTGGGTACAATATGCCCCCCCTCCTCTCGCACTATGGCCTTGCGCCCAGAGGATTTTCTGTACCTACCCAGGTACTACAAGGAAAAGAAGGGGGTGCGCACCATGCAAGTGACTTTGCTGAGACTCTGGAGTGCCTTCCCTTCTTCCATTCGCATGCTTAAGACTCTTCCAGCATTTAAAACCTCTTGCCAAGTGTACCTTCTGACTGATATTCTGCCTTAGCTCTTTAGTCTGATCCTTTTTGGCCTACTTGGTTGAGGCCTTGGCCAATTTTCACATAATTGTATTTTTCTGACATTGTTTTAATTGTCTGTTTTTATCTATTTTTATGTGCACTGCAGGCGTTAGTGTGATGCACTTAATAAAGGCTTATTCTATCTTTCTAGTTGCCTGAATGCAATTCCACTTGTTTTTAGTTTTAATTTTGTTTAATAATACAACTTTTGAGTGGTTCATTTTCTTCCCTGGCTGCATCCATTTTGTCGTGTGACCGATTGTATGACAGATGCTACAGTGTTGTTATTTTTTCCTCTGCACTCTGCTGACAAAAAAAGAATAACAATGTAGCTTCCACCAGAGGGACAACACAAAATGGATGCAACCAGGGAAGAAAATCAAGCATCAAAAGCAATATTATTAAATATCTATGAAATTAAAAACAAGGGGAATTGTATTTGGGCGACTAAGAACACTGAAAAGAAAAACTAAAAGTGGTGGCCCGAACTGTCCCTTTAAATGCACATTTTGCAAACTTTTCCCCATATTTTCACTACTGCACTGTGGAAACCCGCAATGTGCAAATTTGATGATATACAACCAAGGGTGTTTCCAGGTTTCCAAGACCCTCGGAGCAAAGCCCAGCCTGTCAGGAATAAATTAAAGTCCAAAGCACTTCTATAGCTCCCCTGTGTGTGCCATTAAGAACACAGCAGTGCAGACTGCAATTTCCAATCTTTTCTATTGCCAGGAAACTCAGAGCTTTAGCCCTCTTAGCCCTCCCCAACTGGCACCTATGTGAACCACAGTATTTTAGAACTATGTGCATTGCACTCTCATGTGGCACTCACTGAGCATGGACACTGTTCAGCCAACAGTATGCAATGATCAACTAATGATTAATAGTTGTTCACCAGCCGCAGCTTGGTGTGTTGCTGATGAATGAATACGAATTAGTTCTGTGACTTTGAATGCTGCCACAAAAAATCACCCTCTGTTATGGCTGTGCAGCTCTAGGGAAACTCAGGAAAATAAGATGATGTTCAACTGCCATGACATTTTCTCTAACCTTGTTTTCTCCCAAACTAATTCTGAGAAATTTGTTTGCCACAAAAACATTTTGGGGCTGATTCACAAAGGAGTTTCGTGCCTGTTACGTGTTTCGTCCGTGTAAGTCCTGTTGATTCAATAGGACTTACGCGGACGAAATACATAACAGGCACAAAACTCCTTTGTGAATCAGCCCTTTAAGCACATATATTTTGATCTGGAAACAGTCAACGCACAGTAAATTGCAGTGAACAAAAATGGTTATACCTCTTGTCATCAAACCACTTACGGGCCGATTCTCTAAGGCCGGCTGGGCGGTGGGAGGGGCTAACGCCCCTCCCACTGCCCAGCCGGCCGACTGCATCAGTCGGTGACACCGACAGCCACAGGCTGTCGGTGTCACCGACTAATGCACTCGCGCACCGCCCGCTTCACCGCACGTTTCGTGCGGTGAAGCGGGCGGTGCACGAGTGCGCATGCCCAATAAGTGTGCCCGAGCGTGCAAGGCACGCTCGGGCACACTTTTTAAAGAATTGGGCG
>JAUEJI010784940.1:0-11552 GCA_032275285.1 Desmognathus perlapsus
CCAATGAGGGAACTGTTAAAAAATAAAGTTAGGTTTATTTGGTCAAAACAATGTGAGGATTCCTTTAATTTAATAAAGAAGGTTATGGGCGATGCCAAAGCGCTGACAACTTTTGATGTAAATAGGAAAACTATTCTATATGTGGATGCTAGCCTGAAGGGTTTGGGTGCAGCGTTGGTACAAAGGGTTGAAGGGTCTGAGAGAATTGTTGCATTCGCTTCTAGGGCTTTGAAGTTACACGAAAAAAATTACTCTGTTATAGAGAGAGAATGTCTAGCTTGTTGGTGGGCTACTAAGCACTTTAAAAATTTCCTTTGGGGAGCTGAGTTTGTATTAAAAACTGACCACAAACCGCTCACCTCTATATTCACCACACAGGGTACCAGTAATGTCAGTTCAAGGATATTGCGGTGGGTTTTTGAGTTGCAGGAATTTAGGTTTCAAGTAGAGTATGTTCCAGGAAAAAGGAACTGGATTGCCGATTATTTATCGAGATCTGCACCGTGCATGGCCTCGGAGGAGATAATGACCTTAGACAATGATGATGATGTAGAAAATAGGTTTTCGATTATTTCAGAGTCGAGTTGGAGTGAGGAAGTAAAAAATGATAGGGTCTATCAGCTCTTGTTAGAGTCTTTGAGGAAGGGTAGTAGTATACCTGAGGGTAATGAGTATGCAGGATATAAAACTGTATGGCAGGAATTATCCATTTCAGACTGGGGCATTAGAAGGGCTGACAGATGGGTACCTCCGAGTTCACTGAGGCCTAAAATAGTGCAGTTGGGTCATCAAGGGCATCCTGGAAGATCGCATACCAAAAGGAAGGTGAGAGAATTATATTGGTGGCCGGGTATGGATTTGGTGTTAGATGAAGCTGTTAGAAATTGTGCTGCTTGCGCAGATAGCGACAAGGTTCTGAAAATGCACAAGGAACCATTGCAACCTGTGAAGTATGAGGAAGTCCCTTGGTGTAAGGTAGCTTTAGACATCATAGGGCCGGTTCCGGGTTTACCTTACAGCAAAAGGTTCGGGCTAGTATTAGTGGACTACTACTCTAAGTGGTTCGAGTACAGGTTTGTGAGCAGTGTGACCTCAATGGTGGTTTTAAAGTTCTTATCTGAGGTATTCATGAGGGAAGGTCCCCCTGCTGAATTGGTCACGGACAATGGAGTCCAGTTTGTGTCGCATCAAATGAAAGGTTTCCTTTCCTCTTGGGGAATCAGGCATATAAAAACTTCCCTGTACAACCCCAAATCGAATGGGTTAGTCGAGAGGTTCAATCGTGTGATCAAAGAGAATATTCAGTTGTCATTAAAGTCAGGTTTGGATTGGGAAAAGAATCTATCTGATTATGTCTGGTCACACAGGACAACATCAAATGTAGTGACAGGTTGCACTCCTTTCCAAATGTTACGTGGGAGGGTGCCAAATACACTGTTGGCTCCATCATGGCAGGGAAGAGTTTTAAAGCAGGCTAAGCCCGCTAATCTGGATGTTTACCGTGACAAGTATGCGGAAAGGTACAATGCTGTGAAGGGAGTAAAAACTGTTCCCCTGAAGCCAGGTGATTTGGTAAAAGTCCTTCTTCCTTTCCGTAAAAACCACTCTAAATTTTCCTCTCCTTTGCGGATTGTTCGGAGGGAGGGTAAGGTGGTGTTCTTGGAGGATGGCAAAGTGTGGAGTTTGGATAAGGTTGTTCTTTTTAAATCCTCCTAAGGGGTTAGGGGTTGTTTTATGTTTAAGTTAAGTAAATTGTTAAGTTAAGTAAATTGTAGAGTGTATATAACCCTGCTCTCACCCTTCATGCCTGTACATGTCATTATTCTTGTATGTTTGTATTTTTCCTCCCTGTCCTTTGAATGAGTTCTTGATTTGGTAATGTAGTGGATCTGAATTGTTCTTTTGTTGCATAGGGGGAAAATGTGTTATGATGTAGTCCATGTCTATGTACCTTTAAGCCTGCCTGTAGAGAACCAGAACCTCGCCTGGGTTCTGTGCTAAGGATTCTCTGGCTGGCAGTTGTGGGAGACCTGCTGTACTGGGTGGCTGCATTAAACCCCACTTACCACTCTACCTGCCTCAGCGTCTTCATTGAGCAAACACAACAATTGGCGACGAGCTGATGAGAAGAGGTGCAGCCACCAGCTATTGCAGGAGCAGAAATCCGGTGCAGAGCCGCTCGAGGAGGAGCCGCCGCTCTGGAAGTGGTGAGGAGAGCCAGGAGAGCCGCTCGAGGGGCCCAGGAGGGGGCCACTGGCCACTGCGTGAGAGGGGTGCCTTCCCCTGGTTCGGCCGACTAGATCCGGTAGGCCGCCGTTCCCCATTGCCCCAAATAAGGGTACTGCTCGCGCTGGGAGCCACGCTCGCGCTGGGAGCGTGAGTGCCGCCGCGCCCCGCGCTGGGAGCTGCGCTCGTGCGGGGAGCAACCGTGCCCGCGTCTGGAGAGTGTGCTGCGAGTCGGCGTGTGACGCGGCCGCGTCACGCAGCTGTGAACTGCACGGCACAAGAGACGCTACTCAGGCGGTGCCCCTGGGGCGCACTAACAGAATAAAGGACAAAAACAAAGGACAAAACGTACTGGAAAAGTACTGGCAGAATAGTAAGAGGCACAGGGCAAAAAGTAAACAAGGGAACTTGGTCTATAATTATAAATTTATAAAGTAAAAAAAAAAAAATAGGGGAAGCAGCAAATGGTAAAAACAACACGTGCCAAAAAGAATAAAGGGGTTTTTGCAAAAACAACAGAAAACATGTCAACGCCTTCCACTTCAGGTTCTTTATTGCAACAAAATACAATACCTAGCATTCAGTTAACCCCTCCTCAACCGTTTTTAGCAGTTCCAGGAGAGTTACTTATTCCCTGGTTGGAGTGGAAAGAAACTTTTAAAATATATATTTTAGCTATGGGAGGAGGAATCCTACAGGATGATAGGAAAGCAGCTATACTAATGTGTTGTTTAGGTAGGGAAGCGCAAAAGCGCTACTTGTATCACAAAAAACCGATCAAGCTGTTAGGCGAGACAGAATATGATTATACCATGCGGGTACTGGATGAAATTTTCGGGAAGAAAATAAATGTTGTCTATGAGAGATATAGGTTCTACTCAAGGGAGCAGCGAGAAGGAGAAAGTGTAGATGACTTCGTGAATTCCCTGCGTATATTGGCTGCAAACTGTGACTTTGAAAGTGTAGAAAATTTGTTGGAAAATGCTATACGAGACCAAATGATGATGAGAGCAAGAGACTTGGAAGTGCAAAAGAAATTGTGGGAAAGGAGAAATCCTACTTTGCAAGAAGCTATGGATGTGGCTAGGGCCATAGAAAAATCAAATAAGATAGTAGAAGTTATAAATAGAAAGATGAAAACTACAGAACTAGAGGTGCAAGCGATGGAACAGCGTTTTCAAAGTCCCAGCAAGAAATATTTGCAAGGAAACACTAAGTATACATATCAAAAAGGTCAACAGAGAAGATTGCAATGTGATAGATGTGGCAGGGATGGTCACATAAATTCTTCAAAGGACTGTCCGGCACTGCGCTTCGATTGCTTGAAATGTGGACTTAAGGGACACTTTGCTAGAGTCTGCAAAACAAAGAAAGGCTTCCAAAAGAGATCGATCAATGAGATGGAAGTGCATGAACCTACATATGATGAAGAGGTTGATGGACAGCCGAATGTAAACACTTTATTCCTACAAGTGGAGTCTGTGATCAAGAAACAAGAGCCGCGTCTCAAGATAGAAATAGATGGACGTGAGGTCAATTTTCTGGTGGACAGTGGGTCCTGGTACTCCATACTGTCATTTGAGGACTATGCAAAGTACTTTCAGTGTGATCTATTACCTTCTGATATTTCTCCGGGGGCATACGGAGGCGCGAGTGTGTGCATATTAGGTTATACGAATGTAAAATATAGGTATAAAGACAGATGTGTGGATGATAAACTGTATGTCTCTGGAAAAGGGGGAAATTTGTTAGGTTGGAAGGTTCAAGGGGAGTTAGGTTTAGTACTTCGTCCAGGGTCTACAAATCCAGTGTCGATTATTGCAAATATAGGAGTAGAGGAGGAAATTAATAGTGTAGAAAGTTTGAGAGGTGAAGAGTATGTATTGATGCTAAAGGCTAAATTTCCGGAGGTGTGCACGGATACATTAGGTAAATATAATGGATTCAAGCATAAGATTTGTTTAAAGAAAGGGGTGTCTCCGGTAATTCATAAAGTGAGGAAGGTGGAGGAACGGAAAAGAGAGTGTATGAAATCAGAGATAGATGTGTTGTTGGAAAAGGGTGTCATAACACCCATAGAATCATCTATATGGCTTTTCCCAGTCGTCATGGTTCCCAAACCCGGGAATAAGTGGCGCTTATGCGTAGACTTACAGGATTTGAACAATAAAATATGGGTGGATCGTCACCCATTACCTAATGTGAATAGACTTTTGTTAACGCTAGAGAAATCTAAATGGTTCACGAATATTGATTTGTCATCTGCATACCACCAGATAGAATTGGCAGAAGAATGCAAACACCTTACATCTTTTGTGACACCCTTTGGTGCATACAAATATGAGAGGATGCCTTTTGGCTTAGCATCTGCTGCTTCAGTTTTCCAGAGAATAATGGAGGACATGTTCAGGGATTGCAGAGGTGTACATTGTTTTCAGGACGATATACTGGTAACAGGCTTGACTGAGGAGGAACATGATGTGAGAGTCATGCAGGTGATGTCCATTTTAAAAAAGAAGGGACTCACTATTCAATATAAAAAATGTCATTTTAAGGTGAACCAAGTGAGTTACCTGGGTCACACGATAGATGAGAGTGGTGTCTGCCCGAAACAAAAACATTTATTAGCAATAGAACAAGCTCAACCTCCAGGAGATAAAGACGAGCTAAGGTCCTTTCTGGGACTTGCAGAATACTATTCAAAGTTCGTACAGAACTTTGCTAGTATAACGGAACCAATGAGGGAACTGTTAAAAAATAAAGTTAGGTTTATTTGGTCAAAACAATGTGAGGATTCCTTTAATTTAATAAAAAAGGTTATGGGCGATGCCAAAGCGCTGACAACTTTTGATGTAGATAGGAAAACTATTCTATATGTAGATGCTAGCCTGAAGGGTTTGGGTGCAGCGTTGGTACAAAGGTTTGAAGGTTCTGAGAAAATTGTTGCATTCGCTTCTAGGGCTTTGAAGTTACACGAAAAAAATTACTCTGTTATAGAGAGAGAATGTTTGGCTTGTTGGTGGGCTACCAAGCACTTTAAAAATTTCCTTTGGGGAGCTGAGTTTGTATTAAAAACTGACCACAGAGAGACCGCTAGGGGGCGCCGGGATAAGATGGCGGACTAAGTGCAGGCTCCTCTCCCCCACGAGCGTCTCGCCACAATAGATACCTACAATAAGGCTTAAAATCCGCTGGAAAAGGCATAATTTGGAAGCTGAACGACCCGAGCACCTCGGGGCTAACTTTCAGCCCCCAACGAGACGTTACAACGGAGCACTGAGCGTCTCTCTGGCCGAGGGAGGAAGGGGGCGGGGTGCCGAGCCCGGGACGGGGCTGCGACTGGCGGCAAAGTACGGAGGAAGCGGAGAGAAGAACTGATGGCACGCAGCTGAGGCAAGTGCCGGAGCCGCTTGGAGAGCGGCGGTGCGCGCCCCTACAGAAGGAGTACAGAAGACCGCGTGGGCTCCTCGGCTGAGGACTGACTGCTGTGGGGATCCGACGGCGGACCTCCGGGCAGGGCGGTGAGTGAAGGGGAGCGGGTGAACAGGAACAAGAGACCGCGCCGTGCCCCCGACCCTCCGGCCCCGGCGGCGGCTCTCCGACCCAGTGGCCTGTGGTCTTGGGAGCGGACTGCTGCGGGAGCGCTTCGACACGCTCCGGCTGGCCCCTCTCTAGCTTCTTGAGTGAATACAGTGGGGAACTGTTGGGCCGCCATCTTGAAGTCAGGCATTGCAGGCACTGACGACATCAGAAGACGGATTGAAAGACTCTGCCTACAGAGGGTTGGAGAGGAGGTAGGCACAAAACCATAGGTGCCCCATGCTGCATTTCGGTGGGGGAGAAGGGAAGGAGAAGAGCGTCGCCTTTGCCTCAGGCCTGCCATGAGCTAAAGATACTCAACAGTGAGCTACATTAGAGAGTTGGTCATAGGGGAATATAGACAAATTGACAGTGTGAAGGAAATATTGCCAACTAAGTGAATGCCACGTCAAATCAAAAAAGGCACGTCCACGCCGTTGCGTAGAAGCACTAAATCTACTCTGCAGGTGGAGAGGGGGTTGGGGGATCTGTCCTTAACTGGCGCAATGGCAGCCTCCCCGTCTCCAGATGATGAGTGGTCTGGCCCACTGACTAAAAGAGATATCGGCATGCTGAATAAGAATATACTGGCATTAAAGGATGACTTCACTAGTCTTCTTCGCACTGAAATGGCCGCACTGAGGGAAGAGATCCACTCGGAGGTGAGACAACTGAGAGAGACGGTGACGGATGTGGAGACCAGGATGGATCGGCTGGAGGAGAGACAAACAAGTACCACAAGTGAAAGAGAAGTAGATAAAGAAACGATGATTGACATGCAGAAATCTCTGACCACACTGGAATTAAAGTGCGAAGATTTAGAGAACCGCTCTAGGCGCTATAATATCCGCATCAAAGATCTCAAGGAAGGCGCTGAAGGCGACAACCTCAAGGAGGCGGTGAAAGACCTGCTCGACTCGTTGGGGTGCACGATATTGAAAGATGAATGTCAATTCGACTTGGCCCATAGGGTGTGGACACCGGCACAGGGGAGAGGGGGTAGGCCTAGAGACATACTCCTTAAACCGCACAAATATAAACACAAGGAATTAATTCTGCAAGCGGCGAGAAAACAGGCCACCTGGGAATGGAGAGGCTCCAAGGTGTCACTATTCCAGGACATAGCACCGGCTACATTAGCCCGGAGGAGAGAATGGAAACCCATCACGGAGGAGCTGAGGAAAGCGGGAATGAAGTATAGATGGCTACACCCGTTTGGAGTAACTTTCGATAACTACACGATACGCACCTTTGAAGAAGGGGTTAAGGCAGTGGAAGAAAAACTTGGAGTAAGGGTGGAGAAACTGCAAAGAGAAGAGGGCCGAGCAGAAGGTGCGAGAGGTGGTGGAAGGAGAGGGAGAGGGCGTTCACGCTCTAGAGACCGGTTGGAGCAGCAGCCTTGAGGACAATGGAGAAATAATAATGGGAATACAGAGAATTGCGCCATGGGGATCTGTTCTTAAGGGCGAATCTGAACTGAGCGAGGGCTGGAGAAGAGTATAATCCGCCACAAGAAAAGGGAGTGATGCAGAAGATATATGCTTTGAAGCTGGGGACAGGCTCTAGCTATAAGGGGCCCCCTGGATGGCGCAATTGTTGAAAGTACTAATTGTTAGGATAATTAGCAATAAATGCGGCGAGACGGGAGGGGGGGAGATAGTGGACCCCCGGAGTTACCTGAGAGGATCGTTAAGAGCCAACCTTCATAGCGAAGGACTGGGTGCCCTCATCAGGACTTATTGTTGGTTATTGAGGAAAGTTATTGGTTATATTTGTATTGTGTTTGTTTCTGTGTCTAAGCTTAAAAGTGGGAAGTGAGGAAGTCACAGTGGACGGTGAGTGAAAAGAGGCACGATGCGTTTACTTACTTATAATGTAAGGGGGCTCAACAACCCGGTCAGGAGAAAATTATTGATGACACATTTAAATAACAAGACAGAGAAGATAGTATTTCTCCAAGAGACACACCTTAATGGGAAGGATATTTGTAGAATGAAAAGTCTTAAGTACCCTGTGCAATTTCACTCGCAGGCCAGGAAAAAGAAAGGTGGAGTTGCTATTTTGTTTCATAAAACGGTGGAGTTTCGAATGGATGAATGCTTGAAAGATTTGGAAGGCAGGTATGTGATGGTGAGAGGGGTTCTAAATGGAGTATTGACCACCTTGGCGTCGGTGTATGCTCCAAACACTGGCCAGAACAAATTCATTCATGATTTCTTGCTAGAATTAGCACAATTTGCAAGAGGAGAAGTGATGGTAGCAGGAGATTGGAATATTGTGCATGATCCCAACATGGACAGATCTGGGGTAGGTTTATATAACTCTGCGACACTCTCTAAGGTGGTCAAAGATTGTTATGCCAATATGGGTTTGGTAGATGTGTGGAGGGAAAAGAATCCAACCATGAGGGATTACACTTGCCACTCCGTGGCTCATAAAACATACTCCCGCATAGATGCAATTTACCTCTCAGCAAACCTAATGCAAAATGTTTTGAAAACAGAGATCGAGGTTGGGGTGATTTCGGATCACTCACCATTGTATGCAGATCTGAGGGAGGTGTGGAGGGGGAGTGGGGGAGAGGAAAGAACGTGGAGGTTTGACGCACACCTACTCAACGATGTTGATACCGAAAGGGAACTTAGGGAGGCAATTCTTACATATTTCCAGACCAATGACACACCCGAGATGTCAATACAGACCATTTGGGATGCTTTTAAAGCAGTATTTAGGGGGGCCTGTATAGGTATAGGCTCCCGTTATAAAAAGAGAAGAGGAAGAGTAGAGGCAGAGCTAAAAAAAGAGATAGAAGAACTACAGAAACAGCACAAAGAGAAGGGCACAAGAGCAGGATACCGCAAACTGACACATGCACGGGGGCAACTTAAAGCTCTGCTGACCACACGAACAGAGAGGGCCCTGTTGTATACGAAACAAAGATATTACGAAGGAAGCAACAAAGCAGGGAAGCTTTTAGCCCAGTCCCTCAGGACCAAACAGACTAATAGCAGAATAGAGGCGCTTAGGACATCTGAAGGGACAGTAGTGATGGGGGAAAAAGGCAAGCAAGAGGAATTTGTAAGGTTCTATGAGAAGCTGTATAAAGCAGAAGCTAATTGTGAAAATGCCCAAAAGGAATATCTGGGGAAAATTGAACTTCCCACTTTAGAGAAGACTCAAAGTGAACTGATGGAGGGTGAGATTCGAGAAGAGGAAGTGAGGGATGCTATAGAAGGGCTAAAACTGCACAAAAGCCCGGGTCCAGATGGACTGACGGCGTCTTTCTATAAAAGTTATGCTACAGTATTAGTACCGTACTTACTTAGAGTGTTTAATGACATAAGGAAGACTGGCACAATACCTCCCTCGATGACAGAGGCTAGTATAGCGGTGATCCCGAAACCGGGGAAGGACAACTTGGTATGCTCTTCCTACCGGCCTATCTCTCTGCTAAACTTAGATATCAAAATATTTACGAAAATATTGGCTAAACGCATGGAGGTCCGGCTTCCGTCATTGATAGACCCAGACCAATCAGGCTTCATCAAGGCCAGGAACGCATTTGATAATACCAGGCGCATAGCACTCCTGACGGCCTTACTACATAGAACACACACACCAGGGTTCCTACTCGCGCTTGATGCTGAAAAAGCGTTTGATCGAGTTGACTGGAGCTTTCTGGAACTCGTGTTGGAGAAATTTGGAGTGGGACCATGTATGAGAAGAATGATACTAGCAAGCTACAAATCCCCAAGGGCTAGGATAGCACTGAACGGAGGGAAGTCCCAACCTTTTGTAATACAGAGAGGTACTAGACAGGGCTGCCCCCTATCCCCACTCTTGTTCGCATTATACATGGAACCTCTGGCACAGGCGATCCGCTTGAACAGTGAGATAAGAGGGGTGAAATCGGGACCTGATGAGTTTAAGATCACACTGTTTGCCGACGATGTCATACTGTCCCTGACCGATCCGGCTCGATCCCTCCAGGCGGTCCAAGAGGATCTGACAAAATTCGGATTGGTCTCTGGGTTCAGGGCTAATATGGAAAAATCAGAGATCCTCAACATCACAATGCCTTCGGAGATGTGCGAGGAACTGAAGAGAAACACAGGGTTTAAATGGGCTAATAACAAAATCAAATATCTAGGCATCCAAATCACGGCTAACCCAACAGACATGTACAAATATAACTACCCTAGGCTGTTCGATGAGATAAATAAAGATCTATGCAGGTGGTCAAGAGTACACATATCCTGGGTAGGCAGGCAGAACGCCATTAAGATGAACACCCTGCCGAAACTACTCTATGCCTTCCAGACGATCCCATGTAAAATTCCCAAAGCAGACCTAGCGGCTTTGCAGAAAAGGATCATGAGATTTATATGGGGCAAAAAACATCCCAGAATAGCCAGAGTTATGATGCTCAAAACGAGAGAGGAGGGAGGGCTGGGATGCCCAGATTTACTGAGATACTACTATGCGACTAATTTGAGGATGATGAGGGAATGGCTCCTAGTAGAAACCGAAAAGAATTGGGTGTTTTTGGAGCAGGATGGGCTGGGGGTTAATATTTGGTCACAACCTTGGCTCAGAACAGCAGACAAATCCAGCAGAGTAAAAGAATCCAACTCGGCAAATGCTATCTTAGAAGCATGGGATGCCACAAATGAGAAGTGTGGCTTGACTACCTTTCCCTCTCCGTTTACACCCATTCTTGATAATCCCGAGTTTACACCAGCAAGGAGGAATCCAGTGTTTTTCAAAATGAGGGACAATAGATGCACAACCCTGGGGGATGTTTTTTCTGAGGGGGACATCAAGTCATTTACGACTTGCCAGGTCCAATATGGACTGGTTGAAAGGGACAGACTTGCCTACATGCAGCTGCGCCATTATGCACTACAGAAAGAGATGAAATTAGGAGCGACAAGAGAACTCACGAAATTCGAAACACTATTAAGTACAAGGGACGGAGAGACAAAATTGATCTCCAAGATTTATGGTTTGTTGGGTAACTTGCATCCTAGGTTGAAGACAGAACCCAGAGAAAGGTGGGAGAGCGAATTAGGGAGGGAAATCCCAGAGTCGGTATGGCTGAAGCATTGGAAGGCAACCAAAAAACTATGTAAATCACTACCAGCAAGAGAAACGATATGGAAGATCCTAATGAGGTGGTATTTAACGCCAAAACATCTACACAGTATTGGAGCGAGGGAGAATAGTGGGTGCTGGAGGGAGTGTGGAGGTGAAGGCTCCCTAATACACATGCTATGGGAGTGCCCGATACTAGGGGCCTTCTGGAAAGAAGTAACGGAAACAATAGGGGAAATCACACACTCTAAACCAGCTACAGAACCGATAGAAACGATCCTAGGTATAGCTCCACAAGAGGAAGAAGCTATAGGGGAACCACACTCCGCCCTACACACAGTGCTGTTCATTGCAGCAAAACAAGTCATAGCAAAGAAGTGGAAAGGAATCGACCCTCCGACGATTCAAGAATGGTGGAGCAAGGTGTGGTTCCACATAGCAATGGATAAGATCTGGTTCGGAGTGGAAGGAAGAATGAGGAATTTCCATAAAAAGTGGTCTCCAGTTGTGGATTACTTAGAGGGGAAAGAATTTCAGATTAGATGCCCACTAACATACACCTCCCTGGGACTGCAAGTGATATGAGCATAGATGTATGATCCATAGTAGAATTGGATGAAGGATCGTGGGAATTCATGTGTCATGACTTAATT
>JAUEJI010796023.1:0-11469 GCA_032275285.1 Desmognathus perlapsus
GTGACACCAACCCTAGTGACGCCCCTGCTGTGCAGTTTAGTGTATGAGCACAAATCTAGAATTGAAACTTGCATAAATTTTCTTCAATTTACTCCTCACTGCATTTGATTGTTTCAATGAACTGTTATACTAGATGTGTGCATATATATTTTGGTTATAATGCGTGTTTTTGTGCTGCTTGCCACGCCGTTGCGCTGATTATTTTATCGTGTGTCAGGATGTTGCCCCCCAAACATTTTGAGATGTCAATGTTGCCCCCATCCAAAAAAGGTTGGAGACCCCTGCATTAATGCAACCCTATAAGTGCCTAGAAGCCGAGAACGTCGTCGGAGGACGACACCCCTCCAAATGCCACCATCAGTTGGTCTGACTTTCGAAACTCCTCGGTTCTGGTGACATAAAACTTAAGAGCTCTCCGGACATCCAAACAGTGCAGAATCCTCTCAGCCTTGGAAAAGGGGTCTGGGAAGAATGTTGGCAAAGTAATCGACTCGTTCAGATGAAATGATGACACCACCTTGGGTATGAATTGAGGATTGGTCCCCAGGACCACCTTGTCCCTGTCAAACCTGAGGTATGGAGCTCGCACTGATAGAGCCTGAAGCTCCCCCACTCTTCTGGCGGATCTTATAGCAAGTAGGAAAGCAACTTTCAGTGTAAGAAAACGCAGTTCTGAAGATGCCATGGGCTCAAATGGCAGTTTCAGCAACGCCGCCACGACCACTTGGAGTTCCCAATTCAGTAACGGTCTCTTCACTGGCAGGAAAGGCCGCAGAAGGCCTTTTAGAAACTGCTTTGCCACAGGTAGGGAGAAGACGAATGGTGCTCCCTGTCTCCTCCTGTAGAGAGCAATGGCTGCCAGGTGTACCCTAATCGAAGAGTACTGCAGCCCCGCCTCTTCCAGTGCTAGAAGGTAAGAGTAGATCTTTCATCTCGCAATACAGGGGATGAAGACCCTGGTCTTTTGCCCAAATGCAGAATCTCTTCCATTTCAGGCAGTACGTCTTCCTGGTGGAGCCTGCCCTTGCCTCCCGCAGGATCGCCAGACAGTCGTCCCCCAGCTCTAGATGTCCGAACTCGAGCCCCTCAGGAACCATGCTCTCAACTGCAGGACCCGACTCCTGTCCTTGCTCAGTAGATTCATCCTTTTGGGTAGTTTCACCGACAGGCATATCGACATTTGGAGCAGCTCCGCATACCACGGTTGTCTCGCCCATGCCGGGGCAATCAGGATGTCTGTGCTGTTGCACGCTCTGATCTTCTGCACCACTCTGTGTGGCAGAGGGGTTGAGGGAAAAGCATAGAGAAGGTTGTCCTCTGACCACTCCTTCACGAGGACGTCTCCCAGAGACCCCTTTTCTCGAAACCTGGAGGCAAACCTTGCACACTTGCGGTTCGCCGCAGTCGCAAATAGGTCTGTTGACAGGTGACCCCAGAAGTCGAAGATCCCCTCGAGCACTTCTGGAGCTAGCTCCCACTCGTGGGAGTCGACATACTCCCTGCTAAAAGCATCTGCCTCTATGTTCTTCTCTCCCTGGATGTGCGCCGCCTGAATCCAGATGTCGTGCTACAGCACCCAGTTCCACAGATCCTGAGCTTTCCTAGAGCGGATCGCCGATCTTGTGCCCCCTTGCTTCTGGAGACAGAACATGGTCGTGGCGTTGTCCGTCCAGACCTTCACTACCTTTCCCTGCAGCATTGGTAGGAAGCTGCGAAGCGAGAGCTCTACTGCCATCAGCTCCAAGACGTTGATGTGCAGAAGTTGCTCTTGCGGTCCCCAGGGGCCTTGCACTTGACTGTCGCCAGGTGGCTGCCCCATCCCGGCAGTCACTTCCACCTCTATTTCGGGGGGCGGAACGGCATGCCGTTCAGCAGGTGCTCCTCCTAGAGCCACCATAGCAGCTGCTCTCAAGTCCTGTCGTCCACTGTGATATGTGCATCCCAGTGGCCTGACAGCTGGTCCCACTGCAACGACACCATCTCCTGCAGTGGCCTCATTCGCAGTCGCGCCTGCGGTACCACTCCAATACACGAAGACATTTTCCCAATGCAGGACTTTGCCTTCCTGACCGTCGTAGTCCTGCTTGTTCTCAGTTCTCTGACTGCAGACTTCAGAGACTTGATTCTGTCGTCCAACGGCCTGGCCATGCCCTCAAAGGTATCCAACAGGGTGCCTAGAAACACCCTCCTCCTGGCTGGGGTCAGCTGCGATTTTTCTTCGTTGACCAAGAAGCCCAGTGACCGCAGTACTTCAAGGCTCTGTCCAGTATGCTCTTTGGCTTGCTCCCTTGACCTTGCTGCGATCAGCCAATCCTCCAGGGAATTGAAGCCGCGTAGGCCGAGCCTGCGTAGATGGACCGCCACTGGTGCTAGGACCTTCGTAAAAACTTTGGGCGCCAACTTCAGTCCGAATGGAACACTCTGGACCCCACTTGAAAGCGCAGGAACCTCCTGTGTGCCCTGTGAATTTTGATATGGAAGTAAGCGTCGCAGAGGTCGATCGTGGTTAGGAAGTCCCCTTTTGAGAGCATGGGCAATACCGATGTTAGTGTGACCATCTTGAAGGTCTTGGACTTGAGCAGGAGGTTGCACGCCCTCAGATCTAGGATAGGGCAGAAACTGTGAAGCTTTTTCCGTATCACGAAGAAGCGCGAGAACAGGCACACGTCCTGCTGCCCCTTAGGCACCCTCTCTATCTCTCCTTTCTGTAGGAGCGCAGAGATTTCTTTCCACAACGCTCTTCTGAAACGTAGCTTGGTCTGTACACATCGCATCAGATGCGGGGGCTTTCCCCAAAAATCTAGCGTGTGACCCTGTTGGATCACGGACCGCACCCACTTGTCCAAGGTCATCTTCCTCCATTCCAGGAGGAAGGCCAACAACCTCCCCCCTACCCTGGTGCCGTGGGGCAGGGGGTAGCCGGTGAGAGTCATTGTGTTTTGGGGCACCTGGCACTCCTACCCCCGCCGCTTCTGCGGGGGCGGCCACCCTGCCTTGCTCCGCTGAAACCTCTTGTCTGAGGATGTGGTGAAGCGTACTGATATTGGTACTGCTGTTGAAACGGCGGCGTCCCCGGAGGCTGGTGTTGTTGCCAAAAGGATTGCCCAAATCCGCTCCTGCTACTCCTTGTTGAGCCACGATAAGAACTACTCCTGCCCCTGGTCAGGGGAGACATAACCTTGATTGTTTCCCTGTAGTTCTTCTGCTCAGGAGAACCCGATCTACTTCGGGCCCAAACACGTGCTCCCCGTCGAATGGAAGGTCCAGGATCCTGTGGTGGTACTCCTGGCTGAAAGTGCTGGATAACAGCCACCCAAGACGACGGAGTCACACGCCGTTCATTTGTCTAAACCCGGAGTCCATGGCCGCCTTAACCAGAGAATTGGAGGCCTGTCTTCCTTCCTCCAAAACCTTAGCCGCAGCTTCCAGGCGGCAAGTCTGCCAAGAACTGGCCCATGGTGTCCCACATTTCCCGGTCATAGCGCGCCAGCACCGCAGTGTAGTTGGCTGTCTGGACCTGTGGTGACGCCGCTGCCAGCACCTTCTTACCTACGTTGTCCAGTCTTTGTGAGTCCTTCGTGGGAGGAGCCAACATATGAGGTGGGACCTGTGGCGCCCCCTTCGCCGATGAGGAGATGATGGACTCTGGAGTTGGCTGTGTCCTGAAACACCTTGGGGCAGTGGAAGGCACTCTGTATTTCTTGTCAATGCGGGCACTCACAGCTGGGGCAGATGCTGGGGTCCACATCACTTCCAACCCTGAGTCCCACACCAGGGACTCTATAGGCAGCGCTGTGATGGTCTTTACAGGTTCGTCCATCTTTTCTAACAGATAACTGGCGGGCGGTTTTGTCTTTTCCAGTGGAAGATGAAAATGGGTCGCCACCCACTGGACCAGTGTGACGTAGGACGGAGCATACCCTGGCGGGAATGGCTTCGGCACATATGCCGGTCCCGGCTTTGGGAGTCCCCCAATATCCTGAGGGAGTATGGGCGTTTCCTCTGGAGTCTCCTCCATATGATCTACGTTCGGGTCCAATGACTCATCAATAGGGTCGTAGGGGTTCTCTTCGGCCCCATAGTCATACTCCTCTTCTCTCTCTTCTGGATGGCCCTGCACCAGTCGGAGGGCCACCAGCTCCCTTTCCTGCATTTCCTGTATAGGGTCAGGTGGTGGACGATCACACCTGCGCTTCAAGTCCTCCAGCTCCGATCTGTACCGCTCCATACGAGCGGCCTCTCTCTCTTCGGACTCGCTTCCGCATCTCCTCTAGATAGAGTGCATGTTGTTCTTTCAACAGCAACTTCAGCCTCTCTTCCTCTTGCTGTTTGGCCAACCATGCTTCCTCCTGTTGTGCCGACAGCTGCGCCCTCGCCTTCTTAAGCGTTTTCTTGTGCTGCGTGACCATACTGCTCATGGAGTCTAAGACTGCATCCATGGACTGCTGCACGGCGGTTGATGGTGTTGGCAAGGGGGAAGACAATTGAGGGACCGTTTTGTAGCCCACTCGTGGGCGGTCAGTCACCTCTAATACTGTGTCTGACGTCACTTCCATGCCTGGTGATTCATCCCCTTCCGCAGGTCGTGACCTTGTGGCCGAGGCAGAGGACGGCCTCCGACCCCGTCGACGGTACTTTCTCTTTCGTCTCCGGTGCCGTCGTAGATGGGCCCTCCTTCGTCGGCGGGACACCTGAACGGGAGCCCCGTAGCTGGGATCTTGCTCGTCGACAGAGATGTAGATGGCCGCGTCGTAGATGGGCTTTTACGTTTTGACGTGGACGAGTCTCGTCTTGTGGACGGGGACGCGCCCGTCCCAGGTCTCTTATCCCAACGGGAGACAGCCATCACTGTCGACGCGGGGTCCTTAGGTATAGTCCGTGCCATCGATGACGGGGACTTATGGGTGGGCTGCGGCCCCCTAGCTCCCATGTCCAGAGATCTTTTCTTGGAGGGGGGGTTCCTCTGAGATGCCCCTCCTTTGATGGGGTTGTGAGGGATGCCTCCTACCTTCATCTTCGGAATGTGATGCAAAGCGCGCCGCAACGCTCATGGCCCTGTCCCTTCTGGTATGGCTGGTATCTCGCAGCCGGCGACAGGATGGGCCTCCTCATGGAGGCAGTAAATGCAGAGGTGATGAAAGTCCTCACGAAAGATCCGACCAGTGGAACAGCCTGCGCAGTGCCTGAAGAGGGCTGTGGAAGGCGATTTGGCACCAGAAGAAGCCACAATGGCGCTCCCCACACAGGGGCCTACCGGCCGTGGTCTCCTGTAGGGCCTAAGAGCCTACACTACAGCTCCAAAATCGATAGAAAACCAAGAAAATCCAATAAAGGATATAGAAAATCGAATATTATTCGAAAACGGGTATAAAAACAGAGCAATGAGGGCTCCCTGCTTCCTGAACACTCGGAAGGAAAAAACGGACTTGCAGTAAGGCACACCACTAGAGGGTATTGACTGGTGGTGGGCAGGAACCGTATCCCTTAAAGGGGGACACGCATACCATTGCACACTGTGCAAGGTACATTTTAAAAATGTTAATTTTAAAATTTTCTGAGGGTTCCCTGCTTGTGCACGGGGGATATTCATAGTGTGGGAATCTATAAAAGACAGATGCTGGGAATGTAGCACTTTTTCAACACCTGATGGCAGTGACTGCCCAGCAATGAAGCAGCACACCAGCCACTGGTACTTTCTCAGTTACCCTGCCCCCGCAAAAGCCACCTCCACTGCCAAGTGCCTCACTTTTCGCACGAAGCCCAAACAGCAGTAGGAACAAGGCAGGAAGCAACCAACAGTAAAACACAACCACCACTGCCTCTTGGTGAGGGTGGGTAGGACACATGTGAATCTATAGAAGATACAATACTGGTGATCTACAGTTACTGGGTAAGTAACTAATTTCATCACCAGTATTGTATATCTTATATAGATTCACAATGCTGTATTGAAAACAATACCAAAGCAGTACTCCCACAATACCTGGATGGAGGGTAAGAGTCAGCCTTAGACAAACAGATTCCGCAGTACGGCCTGTCCGATCGCTGACTCTTGCCTGGAACTGACGTCCAGGCAGTAGTGTCTCACAAAGGTGTGCAGGGACCTCCAGCAAGCAGCACCGCAAATGTCCTGGAAAGGAGCACTAACCAACAGGGCCATCGTAGCAGCCACCCCCCTTTTGGAGTGCGCTGTCTCTTATCCAGGCAACGCCTTCACTGCCAGACTGTAACATTCCTTAATGCAGGACACAATCCATCTGGACACAGTCTCCTTTGTCACTGGGGCACCCACAGAATGACCACCAAAGGCAACGAACAGTTGATCCGACTTTCTGATGGAAGCAGTACGCTGCAGGTAGAACTTCAAAAGATGTCAAGCATCCAGAGAGTGCAACGACCTCTCCGCCAAAGTTGACGGGTCAGGAAAGAACATTGGCAGGGACAATGACCCGTTGATGTGCAAAGCCGAAACCAACTTTGGCAGAAACTTTGGAGTCGAACGGAGCACCACCTTATCCCTGTCGCAGGAAAGGCTCCTGACAAGAGAGCGCCTGCAGCTCGCTCACCCCTCTTTCCGAGGTAAAGGCCACAATGAAGGCCACCTTCCACAACAGGAAATTCAGGTTAGTCGAGTGCACCGGCTCAAAAGGAGGCTTCATCAGGTGGGAAAGAACCAGGTTCAGATCCCAAGCCGGAAAAGGTCGGCGTACAGGTGGAAAGGTATGCAGGAGACCACGCAGGAACCTCTTATCCCCCGGCACCATGAACAAGGAAGGCGTACCACGCCTCTTCCGGAAAGCAGTCACAGCCGCCAGATGAACCCTGATAGAAGCATGCTGTAGCCCGGACTGGGCTAAATGCAGCAAGTAGGGCAGCACCTCATGTGCCTCCGATAACACGGGCTGGATGCCAGCATCCCTGTACCAGACACAGAACCTCTTCCACTTAGACCTGTAGGTGTGCCTGGTGGAAATTGCCCTGGGCTCTGACAGGATCCTAAAGAACTCCTGATTTAGGCCCAGATGCTCAAACTCAAGAACTTCAGGAGCCATGCGTCAGCTTCAGCCAGAAAGGGTCATGGTGCAGTACCGACCCGCTGTCTCTGCTCAGCAGCAAAGGAGAGTCTGGCAATGGCATTGGCAGAACCAGGGCCAACCGCTGCAACTCGGATATCCAAGTCTGTCTCACCCAAGACGGGGTGAGCAAGATCATCTTCACCAAGCTGGACTGCAGCTTCAGTAGGACCCGGTGTAACAGGGGAACTGGAGGAAACGCATATACTAACTTGAACGATCAGTCAATGAGCATTGCGTCCCCCAGCGAGCACACTTCTTGGAACCTGGAGGCAAACTGCTTGCACTTCCTGTTGCATCCCGTGGTGAACAGATCCAGTTCTGGGATGCCCCAAACTCGGAACACCAGCTGCAGGAACTCGTCTCCGGCCTCCCACTCATGAGACTTGAGGAAGACTCTTCTCAGCTTGTCCGCCAGACAGTTCTGCATGCTGGCCAGATGATGGGCCTCTAGAATGATGTCAAGGGAAATGGCCCAGAACCACATCTCCTGAGCCAGCAACGACAGCTAGCGAGACTTGGTGTCGCCTTGCTTGCAGATGTAATACATGTAAGCTGTGCCTTCAGGGCAAGCCTGCAGCTCCAACATTTTGATGTGCCACGGCAACTGCCCAGTCGACCAAAGGCCCTGCATCTGAAGATCTCCTGAGTGGGCTCCCCAACAGCCCAGTGACGTATCCATCATCACTGTGCTGGAGTAAGGCGGCTGCTGAGACAGGATTCCCTGGCAAAGATTTGTGGGCATCGTCCGGCACAGCAGGGAAGACTTCACCTACCTCAACATCCTCACCACAGCCATCCAGCTGTCTGTCTTCTGGCACCAAGAGTCTGCCAGCATCTCCTGCAGGGGCCGAATCTGCAGCCTGAAGTGCGGGATGATACAGATGCAGGAGGCCATCATCCCCAGCATTGAAGCTACCTGTCTCACCACCATTGTGGAAGACATGCACAGGAGAGAGGCCAGCACCACTATGGCTGCTACCTGTTCTAGTGATGGAAAAAACTTAACCTTGAGGAACAGAATGGTAAGGAAAGGCTTGAGGAAGGGCTTCCTGTAGTTGACCAAGAGCCCCAAGAGTTTCAGCGTGTCCACGCAAACCTTGGAAACTCTGCACTCCTCCTCCGCTGAGTCTGCCTTGAGCAAGCAATCGTCCAGGTAGGAGTAAACCTGGATACCCTGCCTTCTCAAAGCGGTGGCAATCAGGGCCATGCACTTGATGAATGTCCGTGGAGCAGACTTCAGCCCAAAAGGCAGCACATGGAACTGAAAGTGGTCGGCTCCTACCACAAACCTCAGAACCTTTGGTGAGAGGGAAGAACTGGGATATGAAAGTAGGCGTCCTTCAGGTCTATTGACGTCATCCGCTCTTCGCTCCTGACCAAAAGGTATGACAGATTGCATTGTCACAATCTTGAAGGGGAGATGGGCGACGGACTGATTCAATCTGCAAAGGTCCTGTATTTATTTTTTTTCACCCCACATTCCGCTTCTTCAGCACCAAAAAGTAACTGGAGTAGACTCTGGTACCTCTCTCCAACCAGGGCACAGGGCAGATGGCTCCCTTCCCCAGAAGTTCCCTCACTTCTGCTCTTAGCACTGGCAAGTGTCTCTGCTTAACAGTTCCAGGGGCAACATCCCAGGGCCAACGTAGAAACTGGAGGGAGTGCCGCAACACAACAGTATCCAGAATCAAGGCATTCCGTGTGATGAGGCACCATTCCAGGGACCTGGCTCGAAGGCGACTCCACACTATGGCTCTTACAGGTGGGGTTCCGCTTCCGAAGCCCCTGCCGCAGCCTCTCTCCTGAGGGTACGTTCTGTACCTGGCACTCTGCGAGGTAGAAGGAGCCTGCCACTTCCTTTCGTGGTAGGAGGATGAAGTGCCATCTTTCCCCCTGGCTCCTGAGCCTTGAAAGGACTGCCTCCTGGGACGGTGTATCACCTTCATAGCTTTCACCTGCTCCAGATCTGCCTTGATGGTTTTCATGGCCTCATCCACGGGTGACCCAAACAGAGTCTCTCTAGTGAAGGGCAGATCGATGATTTTCCGGCAAACCTCCGGCAAGAACCCAGAAGCCAGGCCTGATGCCACAGGGAAACACCATGTGGCATGGCACGGGAGCCCAGAAACCAGCGCCACCTTCAGGATGTGGTTGGTGCACAACCTCCCTGCTGACAACAGGTTGGTGGGAGGTTGTGATTGTCTTCCTGCAGGAAGACAAGCACCACCTTCTGCCAACCTGTTGTCGGGAGGTTGTCTTCCTGCAGGAACGGTATCAAGCTCTCCAGGCCATCCCACAGTTGTCAGTCATAGAGGACAAAACAGCAGTAGTGTTTGCAGATTGCACCAAAAAGGAAGCAGTCGAGCATACCCTTTTCCCCATGGTGTCCAATCGGCATTGCTGTCGTGTGGCACCGAAGCAGTCGAGGCAGTAGAGGCGGAAGGGGCCTTCTGCCAGGCGTTTGAGGCAATCACCGAATCCGGAGGAGGCATCCCACACAGACATATTGGGTCTGACAGAGAGGCATGATACTTCTTGTCTGGCCAAGCACCAACCATGGCGAAAGAAGATGGGGTCTTCAGGAGCTCACACCCCTTCTCCCATACCAAAGGGTCCACAGGGAACTGCGTCACTATGTCACTACTCCCATCTGGGGTGCCAGCTTGTCCACCAAGAAACTGGAGGGGCCAGCCATCTGTAGCAGCTTAATGTGAAATTTCGCCTCAGCTCTGGACATTGGATCTGTAAATTGTGCTGGATTGTTGGGCGGAGAAGGAATGGGGACAAACCTTGGGGCATCCTTAGGGAGATCAGGTTCCCATTCATCATCGGGGAGCTGTCCTTCCTCGTCGTTGTCTCCATGAACAGACTCCTCCTAAGACGAGTAGTCACCAGGATCTGGGCAATCAGCAGGGGTGTCAGCTGGAGCAGGGGAGGGCACCACAGGAGGGGGGGCTACAGGAGGGGCCCCCACCGAGGAGAGCACAGGAGTCTGAGTAGCCATCCTTGCATCTTCTTTTGACTGGCAATGCGCCATAAAATCGAGGAGACGCTTCTCTGCTGCATCGGCCCTAGATGACTCCCTGGCAGTCATGTCTGTCTGGTGTTGGTTGAGTACCTGGGAGATCTCCCTCACCAGGTAATCCTTATGTGCAGGCACCCGGGGCTTAGGTGCAGGGAGCAGTGAAGGGGTGCACACCGGGGTCTCTTGGTCCAAAGCAGACTCCACATCTGAGAAGAGCGACCCCACTTGCTCCAAGTGTGATGATGGTACAAGGCTGAGCATAGGCGTCGATGGGACCATCAGCAACGGGGCCATCAACAGAGGGGTTCGTTGAAGGTGGCAGCAATGATGGGGTCGTCAATGGGATCATCAACGACGGTGGATGACTTGCCGACGATGATGGCCTTTTTTCCTTTGACGAGTGTCTTGACGATGAGTGTTTGGACGTTGATGACAAGGACCTTGCGGAATCCTTAGATGAAGACCTGCGACAACGCTTGCTGCCCCTGGAAGATGGAATGGTCATAGTCTTAAAAGGCCTGACCTTGCTGGTCTCCTGCACAGAATGCCCAGAAGTAAAGCAAGGCTGGGCCTCTGAATGGGGCCTCTTCCCAGAGGGTTCTCCAGAGGTGGAAGCAAGCTTGGAAACATGGGCAGCAACCCTCATAGCCCTGTCCTTCCTGGTCCTGGTATTAAACCTTTACAGGCCTTACAGGAGGATTCCTCATGCCTCTCTTCATAGAGGCAATACATGTACTTGCCGTGCTTGCCATCCCTGGCAATGGATCCATCCTTGCAGGATGGACAGTGCCTGAACAAGGGTTCTGCAGCCTCATCTTGAGGCTGAGACGCCATCATAATGAAAACAAGATATTAGCTCAACAGTGTTAGCAGCAGGAGCAAAATCCGAGTCTCCCCACTCCTGTTGCGGAGAAAGAAAAGTGAGGCACTTGACAGTGGGGGTGGCTTGTGCTGGGGCAGGGCAACTGAGGAAGGACCAGTGGCTGCTGTGCTGCTTCATTGCTGGGGAGCCACTGCCATCTGGTGGAGAAAAAGTGCTATTTTTTCCTGTTATTCTTTGTAGAGGATGTTTTCCTTTTTATATAAGAATAATATTCCGGTCTCCCAGCCTGGGGCTGGGGAAAAGAAAAAGTTACGTACCTTTGGGTAACGTTATTTCTGATGGATAGTTGAAGGTTTCCAGAATCCTCATCATGAACCACGTGACTCACGCTGGTACCAGTCGGAGAGCGAAGATTTTCGAAGCCCCTCTTCCGGGGTCGAAGCCTGGTGCACCACGTCGACATCGTCATCGTAATTGGAGACTGCATCGACCTCGATGTCCAGCAGGTGGCGCCCCGCTGTATATATGCACCAGCTCGGCCCCTG
>JAUEJI010807101.1:0-11427 GCA_032275285.1 Desmognathus perlapsus
TGACAAGCGCCATCTTCATTGAATCACATCACTGTAAAAACCTTTGTTATGAATGTTCTGCTTTGCACTTACTGCGAGCTGCGCGAAGGGACTGCAAAAAAATGCTGAGCACTAACTTCTAACTAACAAAATAACTCAGTGGACATTCATACAAAAAGAATACAGTGATCGTGAACTGGGCTGCTTTGTTCACAGTTTGGCAACACAGAATTATGTTACTACAGGCTGATAGCAGCTCACAGTCTTCCTTCCGAGAGCGCCTGAACACAATGGGGGCGTGTATGCGTCAGCCAATCCCAGCGCGAGCCACACACCAATACCGCTGACAGGACACAGGAACGAAAAGTTTTTCTTTCCTTTCGGAAGAGAAATGTAATTCTCCTGTCCGGCATCTCCGGACATAATAATTGATACTCACAAATTGTAACTATCCTACGAACCCCATATCAGGAGAGCCCTCCATGATGAGAGGGCACTTCACTCCCACGATAGCTGCTGTCACGGAGCCAGGCGCTGCCTGGCGAGGAGAGAGATCCTGACGCGAGGAGCGGGCCAGACACTGGAAAGCTGATTCTGATAAGCCAGTCAGAATTCAGTACGTTCTGTCTTGACCGGTGTGACGAAGGCTGCACCAGGTCTTCAGGCGAGCACACGGGACCGTGTGCTCAGCTGCCTGATCCAGAGGCCCTGAGTCCTCCTCGCCTTTGTCCAGAGTGAGGGAGTGGCCAATCCAACCCTGAGTAGTTTCCAGAGCAGCTGACAAGCCCCGCTGCAGACAAGCCCGGCTGACGAGTCCCACTGCAGGCGAGCCCAGCTGACTGTACCTGATAAGGCTGATAAGACACTTGCAACCGGCAGGTGACCTGAGCGTTCTGAGTGCACGCTCCACCGAAACCCTACAGAGACCCATTTAGGTGAGACCCGGTATAAACAAGACTCACAAACACAATAGTCATAGCAACACACACAGTAATGAGCTGAGAACAATTCTTCTTCCCTACGCCAATGCTAGTGTAATACGATTATAGTGCGCAACTGTTTATAATATTTTTCCTGGTCCAACCAAACCCTGAGCTACCTCCACATTATTGTCCCCCTTTGCTGCTAGTGTATATTTATTGGTTTGTGTAGTGTTTTTATACGCCAAATAAAAGTGCCATATAAGAGCACATATTTTTCTAACAAAGACTCCGTGGTTATTGTGTATTTGTGTGGCCTATCTCTAAGGTTTCTATACACTACTGATACCTGATCTATAGCTAATCTGACAAGTGGAGGGGACACCCGGATGTGTCAGTTCTAAACGTGTATAGAAGCGTTCTAGACGTTCTAAATCAGATTAAATTGGGATATAAAATGGCTACTAAAACTATACCACTGGAGGAATTAATGGGCACTACCGTTTCTGATTTATTTGCATACTCAGGGTCCAAAATAATAGACCTGAATGATTGGATTAATCAACAATTGGAAGAAGTGGGTCAGTTTCATGCGGACACATTACATAAGCAAGGATATGTGGTCCAAGGCATGATTGATGTTTTTTCCAAAAAGGATAAAAAGGACAAGACTAAAGCCATATGCGGTCTTGCTGGAAAATTATGGTTTGCCCATAGAATGCTTTATGACCAGAATAAAACATTAAGACAAGAATTTACAACATTGAGTGAAAAACTTACCGGGGTTGAAGAAGAATTGTTGTCTACGCTTACAGAGAAAAATGAAATTGATCAAAAGTGGTTGCAAGCGCAACGAAAGTACGCAAGTACGGAGACTGTGCCGTGTGAGAGAGAAGAAAATGAGAATGAAAGTGGGGAAAATGCACGAATACAGTTATTGCAGGAAGAAATTGAGCATGCGAAGCAAGAATTAAAAAGTTGTCATGAAAGGATGAGTGAAATGAAGACTGTGGAAAATGGCCATATTAATTCTATATATGAATTGCAAACCCAAATGCATGAGCAACGCAGGCGTAGTGATAATTATCAGCAGAAGATTCATGAGTTAGAAATGTCTCAAAAGAAAAATAGGCGACATGGGTCATCAGGATGTGATGCTGTATGCAAAGATAGGATTGCGCAACTTGAGTCTGAAAAATCTAAATTGGGTCAGGAACTAAATAGTCTGAAAGTTGATTTGGTGGAAGCAAAAGATCGATACCGGGGAGCCGATGATACGATTAAAGAGATGAGAGTGGCTATTGAAGATAGAGAGTACAAAATTGCTCGGTTAGAACGAGAAGTACACCAATCGAAAAGACAAAATGAGTTTGATCAAGAAGACATTAGAATACTTCAGAATCGGCTAAGTAGTGACAGTCGCAGGATTACCAGTCGCAGACCGTCTTTTAATGAGGCTACCAAAATAGCTGATCATTTCCATGTTGAAAGTTACGAAGCTAGTGCAGCTTCCAGTGAAAATGAGGTATTGTCTAGAAGGAAAGCTGGAGGTGAAGTTCCACGTCAGAGTAGACATACGTCACCGTTCCCTGTAATTTCTAGTGAAGATGATTCTGAACCTGAATGGACAGAAGTTCGAAGGCAACGAAAGAAAAGTGATAAAAGTGAAACAGGTAAAAAGAAAGGAGGTGCCAACGCTCCCCTTTTTAATGGGAACGCAAAATCGATAAAAACCATCCGTAGTATGCTCCCGGTGTATAGTAGAAGTAATAAAAATGCCTCCATTCAAGATCATTTGGCGTTGTACCAACGGCTTATGCAGACACTTAATATGAGCAGTGATGCCGAACTCCGGACATATTTGTCATGGACGTTTGCGGCCGACTCTCAATCATTCTTTATGGGCGTAGACAGCAAGGATCATAAAAATTGGGCTGAGTTCAGAAGTGAGGTGATAAGGCACTTTTCTCCTCACAGAAATTCTCACGAAGCGTTGCGACATGCATTAAATTTAAAATGTGAAAATAATCAACATCCTCGCGAGTATTTACAGCAACTTAAAAATGCGTTCTCGCAAGTGCATAAGGAAGTGAATACTGAATCAGCGCAGTTTAAAAATGCTTATTTTTACGGTTTACCAAGAAATATTCGAACCCAGTTAGCACGCGATTATAACGAAGAACGTTCTATCGAATGGATATATAAACAGGCTAAAAGTATATTTGATGTCAGTAGAACTGAGGAAAATAATGAAGGCAAAGACAAGGCTAAGTCTAGTAAGATCTGCGAAGTCAGTAAGGAAAGAGAGCTACCTTTTGAGGCAGGTCAGAATCCTAACCCACCGAAAACAAGGGGTGGAGACTATAGAAAAACGAATGATAAAAGGGAAGCTGTAAAATCTGATGAGGGTGAGAAGAAAGGGGCCATTAGTCCCAGGTACCGCGGGAATAATCCTATTCCAAATTTTGTGTATCGGCCCAAAGAAAATCAGGTTGAATCCCGAGTAAATTTGGACAGAGAACGGGGTACAGGTAAGGAGATTGAGAGGGGTGAGAAAAGTCAATACAGCCCTCCAAATAGAGAGAGAGTCCAAAATAATGACCAACAAAGAGATTACAGAAGGACAGGTGATCGACCGAATTATCGGTATGATAATCGTAATAATCGAGAATGGCAAGGACAAAGAAATTTTTATAATAACCAAAACCGACCTAGGCGGTGGGATGAACGTGATCGTTATCCTCCCAGACCTAATAGGTTAAATGTGTTGGAGGATCAGCTCCGAGATTTGAGTCAAAATGTACAGAGATTAATCTCACAAAATGGCGGCGGAAACGTTAGAGTTAATGCCATTAGCACAGAAGAGTCAGACAGATGTGAATCCAATCGTGATGAACAATGACTCTCCGACCAGATGATCAAGAAAAATGGATATGTGCAGGAAGGTCGGTATATACGATATCGCATTCCTGTGATTTATCCTAAAAAAGAGCGAGATGAGAAAAAAGAGGAAAAAATGAAAAGTCCAATTTGTAATCCAAGTAGTGAAAAAACCCAAATTTGTACAGTACAAGAAAAAACTGGTGAAATACAGGTTTCTGAAAAAGAAACTATTCCGCCAAAAACTAAGAAAATTCAGGAAAAAGTGATCAATATAATGAAGAAAGAGATGGTAAAAAATTCTCATTTTGTGTGCGAGTTAAGAGAAGAAAATGACCGATATTATGCCCCAGTTACGTTAAATGAACGATGGAATGTGGAAGCGTTGCTTGATTCTGGGTCAGAGGCAACGTTAATTTCCAAAAAGATTTTTGATTTTATTAATCGAGATAAAAATCAAGAAGAAATTGGCCAAATGATCAACCCCACAGGGAATTTGCATAATGTGAATGGTGAAAATGTTCCTATTGTAGGTATTGCCGAGGTTGCGATTAAGATAGGAAAACATTGCATGCAACACCCCATGGTAGTTGTAGATTTGAATTCTGTCGATGTACTCTTAGGAGGTGATATTTTGAGCCGGTTATCACCCCTCATTGACTATTTTAATAGAATTCTGTGGGCTCAAGTTAAACGACCTATACCTGCAAAAAGGGTGATTGTGAAAAACAAAAATAATGGCAGGGTTCACATAGTGGAAAGGCACACCGATGAAGTTGAAATACATTTTAGGAACTCCCAGAATCCTGAGGTAACAATAATCACTAGACAAGGTAAAAATTTGCAGGAACAGAACGAATCTGCGGCGCTGCAATCCACCGTGCTGTTGGACGCGGGGCGAAAGTGGAAATCACAAATAGAAGATGACTGTTTAAGATTTTCAGCAGAAATTAAGAAATGTAAAAAACCCAAAGTTGAGACTTTCACTCCTATCAAAGTTTTGGTAAAAATGGAAAAAACCGGCAACGATTGGTATTTTCCTATACGTGTTGCGGGCGAGTCCAACCCATTTCAAGCTAAATTAGACTTAAAACGAGAAAGATCATACATTAGTGAAAACCTGGTAGAGAAATTAAAGAAATATGGTAATGTTATTGAAATAAATGATGCCAGAGATAATTCTGAAGATCCGACAATACAAATTATGGGACGAACCATGATCGAGGTTGACATCGGGGGTAAGAAAATGCGTCACAATATGAACATCGTTAGAGGAGATGTTGACATTTGCATTGCTAATGACATACTACATCGATTAGTAGCATTTGTTGATATTATTAATGGTGAACTTTGGTCTAGACTGGGTGGACATCCCATTGATTTTGCAAATACAGAAATGGCAGTGCAGAGTGATCAAATTTTGCCCTACGCGGTGGAATTGATAGCTATGCATGACATTGAAATTCCTAGGGGTACTCGACAAGAAACTGTGTCGTTGAAAGTCAGGACAAAACAGTGCTGTACAGGTTCCCTCGATGTGTATGTACATGTAAGTCAACAATGGAGAATTCAGGGGTTAGATTCAGCATACGTTACACTTGTAAATTTACAAAATAATACATGCAAAATCCTAGTGGATAATAAAAGTAATGAGTCCATATTTATCACTAAGGGAATGAAAATAGGTGATGCCATATCGGATACATTTCACAGCACTGATCTGGTTAATACCATATTAGGCGCTACAGAGAGTATGATTGATGAGGAGTCACTATTGATAAATGAATCTATGTGGTCACAACCAGAAGGGATGTTTCAGATTCATTCCATTTATCCAGAAATGCCATCAGAAGAAATTAAAGTACAGCACAGACAGGAAGGGGATACCATTGTATTTTCAGTACAAGAACCTGGAAAAGAATATTGTTGTAATGCCACCACTAAAGATTTAACGCAACAGCTAGAAGAGCAATATGAATTGGCTACTCCTGAGGTATTTCCTGGGTTTACTAAATTAATTGAAGACCAAATTGCAAAAGCCGATGGGTGCGCAAATGAGTCCGAAAAAGCAGATTTAAGAAAAATGTTCATCGAACACCATGATGTATTTGCTAAAGATTCGTATGATTGTGGGGGTACACATCTGCATGTGATGAAGATACCTACCGATCCAAATTTACCACCCGTGTTTCAACGCCAGTATAGATTGCCAATGGCATCCATAGAGGATTTATCCGAAATTATTAAAAATTTGGAAGAGAGAAAAATCATTAGGAAGGTGCACAGTTCATTTAACACCCCGATCCTTGCCGTCCTTAAACCCAATGGGACCTGGAGACTTTGCGCGGACCTCCGCGAGTTAAACAAGAGGGTGCATCAGTCCCGGTGGCCAATACCATACATTGATCAAGAATTAACACGAATGCAAGGTGCAAAGATATATACTGCACTTGATTTGACTAGTGGGTACTGGATCGTGCCCGTAGCCAAAGAAGACCAGTATAAACTTGCTTTCACGTTTGAGGGAAAGTCGTACTGTTGGCAACGTTCCCCGTTCGGGTACATCAACAGCGGGAGCGAATTTAACATATTCATTACCAAGGCATTGCCCGATGCACCTGAACGCGGCACTATAACTTATGTTGATGATGTCCTGATTAAGAGTGAAAACTTCCAAAAGCATTTAATCGAGATAAAACATGTGTTAACACAGTTGAAAGATGCTGGAGCTAAAGTATCGTTACAAAAAGCGCAATGGTGTAGGACCAAAGTTAATTTTTTAGGACATGAAGTGACTCCTGAGGGAATAAACATACAAAAGAAAAAAATCGAAGCTATACTCAAATTGAAAGAACCCAGATGTATTAAAGACGTTAGGAGCATACTGGGGCTGGCTAATTATAGTCGAAAATGTATTGAAAATTATTCAGAAATTATACAGCCATTACTAAAGTTGTTGAAGAAAGACAATAAATGGGAATGGACTGATGAACACCGAGAAACAGTGAAGGTGCTAAAAGAGAAATTAATAAATGCACCTTGCTTAGCATATCCACGACAGGATAAAGAATTTTTCTTGGAAGTAGGACACACTGATGGGTGTTTATCAGCTGTATTATACCAAAAAGAAGATGGTAATCCTAAAGTAATATCATATGCTAGCAAAACGTTGTCTGAAGTTGAGGTCAAATTCAATGAATGTGAAAAAGCATTATTTGCTGCCGTTTGGGCGGTTCAACATTTTAAACCTTTTATTTATGGAAGTAAAATAATTTTAGAAACTGCACATCAATCTATACAATTCTTAAATAGTAATAAGATCAGAGAAGGAAATGTTACAGGATCACGCATCACCGGATGGATGATGTCGATGCAAGGTCTTCCCGTTGAAATTAGGTATTGCAAAAACAAAAAGAATGTGGTAGCTCAAGGGTTAGCTGATTTACATCAATGTGATGCCGAAGAATGCATCGGGGAAGATTTCGAACCAAGTAGTCTGGAACCTTTTGCCAATTCACCTCACAAAATTTATGAAGAAAAACACATTGATCTCCCATGCGTGTTTGTAGATGGGTGTTCATTCAAAGGCAGTACAGGTGAACGTACGGCTGGAGTTGGGAATGTGTGGATGAAAGATTATCCTGTGACACCACAAGGCTATAAAATTGGAAATCAAAGCAGCCAGGTAGCCGAATTGGCAGCTGTATACTTAGCGGTAAAAACTGCATGTGAGTATGGATTGAAAGAAATGGTGTTAATCACCGACTCGATATACGTAAGGAATGCGTTTGTTGAGTACCTTCCAGGATGGAAGGCACGTGGAATGAAATGCACAAATGGTAAAAACTTAAAGCATGCTAATATGATTAAGGTGATTGATGAAATGGTAATTCAAAATAATGTGGTGATATACTGGCACAAGACCAAAGGGCACTCCAAAGTGCCCGGTTTTGAAAAATCTGGGAATGACACTGCTGATAGAATGGCGACGGAAAGTGCTGTGAATGGTGAACTGTTATCTATTGATCATTTACTTGTAAAAAATGAGACAAATGAGAAAAAATGTGAGGCTATTACACGGTCTAAAAAACATCAAGGGGAAATTGCAGCGTGGTCAAAAGTGGGACCCGATCCAGATTTGATAACAGCTCAGAAAGATGATAGCACTATTGGCAGATTTTATAATTTTATTAGTGACCCTGAAAATAATCCGATTACAACAGAGGAAATTGAGAAAAATGAAGAATTAAAAATATTGTATCGAGCAAGAGCTAGTTTTAGAATCCATGACAAGCTATTGGTTAAGGTAACAGAAAATGCCCCAATGCGGTGGGTAGTACCAGTGATATTTAGAGGCATTATGATGGAACACGCTCACGACGAGATCACGTCAGGGCATAGGAGTCCCAAAGTGACACATACAATTTTACGAGAAGTAGCCTACTGGCCGCACATGATCCAAGACATTGAAATTTATTGCGCTGGATGCTTGCGATGCGCTCAATTTCAACCTAGCTCACCATCACATAGAGCCCCATTAAGAAAACGAGGAATAACATTTCCCTGGTCTGATGTACAGATAGATTTTATAGGACCTGTAACAAAGTCAAATAGAGGTAATCAGTATATGCTAACTGTAATTTGTTTGTTTACAAAATGGATTGAATGCATTCCTGCGCCTAACTGCAAAGCAGACACGGCAGCATTACTGCTAATAAATCACATATTTTGTCGCCAAGGTTTACCAGAACGAATCTCGAGCGATAAGGGATCTGCGTTCACAGCAGAAGTTATGACAAAGTTATGGCAAATCTTAGGAGTAAAAAGACAATTACACATAGCTTACCATCCAGCTAGTAGCGGTACAGTTGAAAGAGCAAACCAAACAATAGTGAATATTCTAAAAAAATATGTTAGTGAGAATGGTAAAGACTGGGATTTAAAATTACCATTGGTGTTGATGGCTATAAGAGCCACACCATCATCAGTCACTGGATTTAGTCCTTTCGAGTTGTTAACAGGAAGAAAGATGGTCGTCCCGATGCACCTGCTATATAGAACCAATGAACAGGTGTTGGTAGGTGCTATGTCAACCCATGAGTACGTAACCAACTTGAGAAAACATTTACAGTATGCATTTGCACATGCCCAGAAAAATTTGGAAAAAGCAGTAGATGCTAGTCACACCTATTATAACCTAAAAACAGATAAAACAGAATACGAGATTAATGACAAAATATATTTTTACAATTATTTGAAGAATAAGGCAAAGCACTCTAAGTTTTTGCCTATGTGGAAGGGCCCTTATGAGATTGTGGAAAAATTGTCACCCGTAGTATACAAAATAAGGGACCTTAAAAATCCTGCAAAAGAAGAACGATGGGTGCACCGAAACCAGATTAAAACGGCCCATCCACAATCAAAGCTAAAACAAATAGAATCAGGAAAGGAAGAAAAATGAAAAAGTTGATATCATGATGTGAATGTTAACATATGTTGTTTTTCTTTTATACATTTAGAACTCCTAACTCCTTTATGTCCTTACCATGACTGTGTGGAAAGCCCATGCAACTGATGGTCGCCAGACTACCTCCCCAACGCAACACCACCGGTTCCAACAATACCAAGTTGTACTATGGTGCTTATGTTTATTATCGTGCCACATGTGTCAAACACAAAGGACTACTGTTAAGATGGCACGTGGACCCACTTCTGGGATTGTTATGCAGGAAATCCCAGGGCTAATGATAACAGATCATAGAATGATTAGCCAGTTGGTCTTTGTACAGCTAGACATTGAAGCTGCTATTGAAAAATATGTCAATATTACTGATGTAATAGATACAGATATTAAAATATGGTATCGAAGTCATATAGACAGGACAAAAGAGGTAATGAAAGAAATTCTATCGCAAACAGAAAAGACTATAATTAAGCCCCAACCAGTTGATTCTCAAGTCAAAGTTAGGCAAAAACGTGCAATTGCCGGGGCTGTAATGGGAGTTATGGCATTGTTGACAGTGATTGGAACTGTAGTAGGTACCACAATGAATGTCGCCAACAGTGTCTCGATAAAGGAAGTAAAGAAACGGCACGACGAGCTACAAGATGCGATGAAGGAAATACGGGAAAGTCTGGCGACCCAGCGGGAAAGAACGAAAGAATTGGTACAAATCGTGAGAGATACCATTATCATCACGGGAGCACAAAACGAAAGACTGGACAATTCCATGAAAAGGATTGAGAGAGAGACATTGGCTAGAAACTTATTCTACAGGATAGTAGATCCTGTGCTCTTCATCACTGAAACATATTTAAGACAATTAGAAATTAACATGAGTAATCTAGTAAAAGCACGCATCCCTTTATATTTTGTTAATGATCAGTTAGTAAAGGATGCATTAACAACTATACACGGACAAGAATTAGAAGACACACAGATTAAAGTGGCATTTGAAATGGGATCAGCCATCCCAATGTACATAAATAAACAGATGCTACACATTTCATTCTTACTGAATATTCCAATTATGAGACCAGAAAAGATATACCAGTTAAAAAAGATACTAAATGTAGGCATATGGAAGGATAAGACTAAGATAAAAATAAACACACCAGACATAGTGGCATACCAAAATAACAGTGATACATATTTTATCCCGAAGCTAAAGTCATGTCAAGTATTCAAAGATCTCAATTACTTATGTTCTGGGAAGCCATTTGTGCCTGACAAAGGGGGGAATCTTTGTGCATTGGGAGACACACCAATAAACAATACCTTGTGTGACGTCACCGTGACACGCACTAAAGAAATAGTGACCGAAGCCATTCTAATAAACAACAGATGGCTTGTCAGCACTAATGCACCGAATATGACAATCACCTACACCAGGCACGGCACATTTGTAATCAAGCCTATTCCCTACCCGACGTTCACTACCACTATACCACGAGATTTGATAGTGACAATCGGATCCGAAACACTATTCTATGTGTCAAATGAAAAAATAGAGGCAACGATGGAGATGGTGAACACTATCAACACAATTACCATCCCAATAGACGATGAATTAGATACTATTCTGGACAAAAAGAAATCACACTCAATTCAATTACTTATAAAAGAAAATAACATTTCTATAGCAGAACATAGATTCACCCAAACCGACAGAGAAATCCTATCAAATGATTTAAACATTATGACGCCCTACATGACACCATACATTGTCCTAGGGGGGATGATGGCAGTGATGATTTGGCTACTTTTGATCACCACAGTAGTGTTGCTAAACAGCATACACATCTTGAAAACAATGAACCACAAAACACCCAAACAATTAAAGCGATCGAACAATTTTGCCATCATCTGATATGTTCCCAAATTCCCACATATCAAAAGGGGGGGAAGACAGGCAAAATAGAACCGAGAATTCAAAAATTACTGGGAAAAGCAAATTTTTTTAATTATTTTTTTTTTACGATTAGTATGATTTGGCCACTCGTATAAAAACATACGAAGCGTCCAAAAGGGGGGAATTGTAGGGTACTTTTATTGTGGAACTGTGCAAACGTGACAAGCGCCATCTTCATTGAATCACATCACTGTAAAAACCTTTGTTATGAATGTTCTGCTTTGCACTTACTGCGA
>JAUEJI010812741.1:0-11424 GCA_032275285.1 Desmognathus perlapsus
CCAGTGCAACCTACGTGTACTGTCTACAGTGCACACGTCTAACATGAGAAACCCTCTCACACGTTCCAGCAACTGCATCCAGCACCCGAGCACGCTTCACGTTGAGCTTGTGAACGGCTCGTGCACACACGCCCTAAGCTAACCTAGCCAGGAAGGGACGCGCAGGGATGGGGGTGCGGGAGGGGGGCCCCCAGACTCACTAGCTGAGCCTAGGGCAGGGAGTTTCAGGCACCTAGGGACATCGTAGGGCCCTCCCAAAGACCCTCCCCACCTTGCCATGCTGTGCCAGGGGTCGCACGCGACCTCTGCAGCGACTAGGGGCTCCCAGGGGGCACCCTAACCCCTATCTACAACACACACACGCCCAGCCTAGGGGTCCACTTGGCCCCTAGCTGGCGAAAAAAAGAAAAATCCACTCATTCCAAACAGACTGTCCTCACACTGAGGTCCTCATTCTGGGTCATGTGTCTCCTCGGGCCACCACAGCGTTGTCCTGGCCGGATTCCTTTGGGCCCTCACCCGCTCCGGCGGCCAAAAAATTTGGGTGTGTGGTTTGGGTGTCCGATGGTGGCCGCCCCCTCCCAGGCTGGGAAGGCTGTAATTTTGGCGCACTTCGAGCTTAACCGGTTAGCGCCACTCCTGCCCCTCATGGCCCCTGTTAATAGGGACACTCTTTGTCAGTCCTTGGTTCTTTCCAAACTGCTGTACAGCAACTTGGTTTTTACTGAATTGACAAGTAAGGGTATGGATGGCATGATAAGGCTGCAGAATCGTGCGGGGGTGGATAACCGTAGGGTTGCACAAGTTTGATCATGTGTCAGCGGCCAGACGTCATCTTGGCTTTTTTAACCATCCCCGACCAGGTAAAGCTGAGGGGCCTTTGTATGACTTGGAAGGCCTTGCATGTCTTGGGCCCACTTTACCTCCAGCGCAGGTTCTCCTAGGCGTCCCCTCGTAACAAACCCAGGGCACAACATCAGGCTCGGGCACAAGATCCCTTGTTCTACAGGAAGTAAGGGGTAGGCAGGGCATTATCTGCTACCCCCTGAGCTCCATCTGGAATCCTCTTTTGAGAGGTTTAAGAGGAGTGTGAAAGTCCATCTTCTTTCAGTTGAATAGTGTACTGTATTCCTCCCCTTTTGAGAGGCCTTTTCAGTGATGTGTTTTAGTCTTTTATTTTAGTGATTTCAGGGTCGGCTGGAGAGGGAGGTGGTGTGGAATGTTGTTATTGGGTGTGGGGGGGTAGAGGTTTTTGCATATTTCTGCACTGCGCAATCATTGGACAGTGTGTGCTTAAGTAAATTCCTTTTTCATTTCATTCATTTTACTTGGCGAACCGGGAGAGGAGTGCCAGCGGAGGCAGGTGCAGTATGCCTGGTGCCGGGCCTGACTGTGTTGCTGGGACATTGGCGGCAGCTTGCCCAGCTTGGGTTGCTGTGCTTACGGCATGCACTCTTGCTGGGGTCCCCGTAGTAAGGGGGCTTTCTGTTGGGTGTCGGTGGCGTGGGCCGGCTGGTGGTGCCGTGTGGCCTGGTGGTGGGAGTGGGGCCCATGCCTGTCTGTCTGTGTGCTAAGGGCGATCGAACCGGGGCCCGCCTGATTCACCTCTGGGTGCTTGCTCGACTCGTGTGCCTCTGGTGTTATGGCAGCCTGCATGTGGACATGCTGGCATGTTGATGGAGCACTGAAGCGCTGCTCCTATGCTGAGCCCCAGCTGTGGTGGTGCTGGATTCTCCCTGTTGGTTGTGGCCCTATGCCCTTGCTGGAGTTTGAAGAGCCCACTCTGCACAGAGAAGCATATGCCAACTGGGTCCCATGCGGAGCCCCTGCTGCAGTAATACTAGATTCTCCTTGGTGGCTGTGGCCCTGCACCCTTGCAGGAGCCTATAGAGTCACTGCACGAGGAAACAACTACTGACTGGGTCCCATGTAAAGCCTGTGCTGTGGTGGGGCTGGATTCCCCTTTGGGGCTGTGGCCGTACGCCCTTGCAGGAATCTGGGGAGATTAGTCAATGTGGAGGAGTATCTTAAAGTGCAGCACTATACACCTCTAGCTTCCTAAAATACTCCCTCAGTGTTACTCTCTTTATTTGGAGGAAGAATGGGGAAACCTGATGGGCAGCAGACCACAATGGACAGCTTTGCGTGGCCTCCTCCCTCGACACACCCCATGCAGGGGGACCTGACTGCTCCGGGTGACACCGTTGCGGATCGAAGACCTAATGACCCATAAGTTGTTCAATGCATGTTTCTAGAATTACAAAAGGGCATTGGCTCAATCAATGAGAAGCTGGATGACCAGACCACGAAGGCAAATGGAATGCAGTCATCCATTGACAGACTTCACTCTCATTTGCAGGATGCCTTGCAGTGAATCAATCTACAGTGTCCATTCATCCATTCTTAAAAACTGCTTCCAGTCCAGCGAAGAAAGAGTGGCTATGCTACAGTCAAAGACCAGTAACCTGGAGGGTAGGTCATGGCACAATAATATCCGATTTGTTGGCTTACCGTAGTCTACCCCTATTACCATTATGGAGCAATTTGTAGAGACCTTTCATAAGCGGATACTGGGGGATCATCCACTATAAAAATTCTTCCTAGTCGAATGAACCCATCGCTCCTTGGTGCTATTGCCGGTTCCGGGGGGCTCCACTGCGTCCTATCATTGCCAAAATTCTGAATTACTGGGACAGGGACCTGATACTACAGACAGCCAGGGAGAACAAGCCAAAATCTTGCTGTTTCCCGATTATGCAGTTGAAGTACAGACTGCCCAGCGAGCTTGCAATGAGATTTAATAGGCCATGCATGCAAAAGACATCAAATATTCTGTTATATACCCTGCTAAGCTTAAAGGAGAACTCCACTAATTGAGTTCTCCGTATAATCTCTCCCTCCCCCCTACCACTCCCCGCACTTACCTTTGAAAAGCTGCTGCGGCAGCCTGTATTTCATTATTGAAATACAGGCTGCGGCCGATCGACGCCGGGGCCATCTCTTAATAAAAGGCTTCCGCAAACGTCAGCAGCGTGATGCTGCTGACGTTGTGCGTAAAGTCTGGGCTGCAACTTGAATGCAAATGCATACAAGTTGCGGCCCAGACTTTAGAGAGATTATAGGGAGAACTCAATTAGTGGAGTTCTCCTTTAAGGTGCTGTGGCAGAACCAAACTTTGTTTTTTGACACTCCTGAAAAAGCAGCAGATTTCATCAAGGACACTCTGGGCGTGGGGATCTCTTCAACTGTCACCATTGTCGCTCGATGGAGGCTGCCTCGTGGGCGACGACATATTTCAACCTTCTCACTTCTCACTTCTCATCAACAGCTCGAAATATTTGGGTATCAAACCTATACCTACCATACCTGTACCGTATAAGGCTTATTTGTGGGTCTGATTCACTCCATTAAAATATACCTAGATATCTGGGGAAAATGGGCTTTGTCCTGGACGGAGAGGACAAATCTCATTAAAACGAATGTACTCCCTCATCTGCTCTATATCTTTCAGGCCATTCCAGTGTTGGTGCCATAAAAGGTTCTCAAAGAAATTCAGCAACTTGGGGTGGCCTTTATATGGGGACAGACGTCCCTGAATTGAGAGATTACTTATGACCCTGCCAAAATACAGGGGAGGGTTGGTTGACATGCCATGATACCCCCAAATACTATACAGCATGACAATTAAGGGTCCGTTGGGCTTGGACATGCATAGACTCCACCAAGCCTTGGGTGCATATGGAGACTATGCTAGCAAAGGGGTCTACAAGCTCATGAACCTGGCTATTCAAAGACTATAGGCTAAAGTCCCTACATAGAGATGGCATGGGAAGAGTTAGTATCTAGTATGGGTTCGACATAATTTCCTTTCCTACTTTCCTATAAACAGAAACAAACCAAGAGAGCTGTTTTCAGTCGCCGAGGTTCTCTGAGGTGTCTCAGGCTGCCTGTGGTGGTTTAGCCAGTTTTTTTATCAGTAAAGTACTCATGATTCATTGCAACATTCCCACTTTTCCCATTTCTATGTTTCTCCAAACTACATCCACTGTATCTGTTTCTTTGCAATCTGCCGGCTGTTCATCTCCTAGCTGCTGTTCCTTTCCTCAGTTTTCGGAGGACGCAATGTTCGGGGCCGTCGGTGACCTGCGCTCTGCGTCCCCCCTTGATCCTATTCCTCTGTTGGTTATTAAAGACATGTTGACCTCTTTGTTGCCTATATTACTAAAGGCGGTCAATTTGTTTAGCTCAGGTTTTGTTCCTGCTGATCTGAAACACGCTCTGTGGTCCCTCTTCTTAAGAAACAGTCTTTAGATCAATCTGTTTTCTCTAATTTCCAACCTATTTCTCCTCTTCCGTTTATGATGAAGTTACTACAGACCCTAGCCACTCCTCTGCTACAGGATTATCTCGAAACTCATCATCTCTTGGACACTTTCCAATCCGGGTTTCGACCCAGGATGGGTACTGAGACCATTCTGGTCTCCGTGATGGACGACCTCGCCATGATCAGGAACAATGGTGTTGTCGGGCCATTGATTTTACTTGACCTTTCTGCTGCCTTCAACACCATTGACCACCCAACCCTGCTGCTGAGGATTGGTGAAGCTGGCATCTCGGGGCCAGTCTTTGACTGGTTTCAGACTTTTCTATTTGATCATTCTCAGTCTCTTTACATCCATTTGTCTGCCCCCTCATCCCTTACCTGTGGGGCTCCGCAAGGGTCAGCCCTATCACCTCTTCTATTTAATATCTATATCCAGACCCTGGCTGAGCTAATCTAGTCCTTTGCACTTTCGTTTCTACTCCTACGCTGATGACATTCAGCTTCTCCGGCTTGATCTTGAGGAGGCTGATACTATGTCGGCTGAGGTGCTGTCTGGAGGCCATAGGGATCTGGATGAATTCCAACTGGCTCAAGCTTAATAGGGACAAAACTGAACTATTGGTGGTTGGTCCCCCTTCTTCTCGTTATTTGTGGACTTCTGATTTCTGGCGATCTGTTTTAGGTCCTCTTCCTGTGCCAGCAAAAGTGGTGAAAAACCGTGGCTATAGAATGACCGCTTATCTTTCTTCTGAGGCCCGGTTTAGCTCTGTTTGTAGTGCTGGGCACTTCAAGCTGAAAATTCTACATAAGGTTCTTCCTTACATCCCTGTCACTCTTCATCAGTGGTCATGGCCACCGTTATGGGTGGACTGGACTAATGTAATGCTCTTTACTTGGCACAGCCTGCTACACAAATCCAGTCTTTGCAGGTTCTTCAAATTACTGCAGCCCGGTTGGTTTTCGGCCTTTCTCGACGTGTCCATATTTCCTTGGTTTGGAGTCAGCTTCACTGGCTTCCGGTCACTTCCAGAATTAAGTTTGAGGTTGTAACATAATCTTTATTTAGCATTTTATAGCCATGACAAGATTACAGACTCAAAAAAATCATAAAAAACAATGATACAAAGCTAATTAATACAAATTCCAATTTTTAACTTTAAAAGCACATTTTAAAAATACATAAATCCGCACAATGTCACTATAATTTGATTCATTAAGCACTTTAACGAAATTCACCACATTTAGGGGTTCTAGGTATTTCAATAAACATCTGGAGCGTAGATCTTAAACAACTAGGCAGTGACAGATAAGATGAAAAGTGTCATCTTGCTGGAATGGGCACGAGGCAAAATAAGAAATCAACTTGGTGTGTGAGAAAGTGGCTACTCTATGACCATCCATCAAAAGACCCAATCTTAGCCTGCAAAACGTACGCATCACAATTGCTGATTGACAAGTGAAAAAATAAGGTTCTAATCTAGCATTGGTTTTTGCTTCTACCAGATGTTTAAGAGAAGATAGGGTATGACAATGGGAGATGCATTTAGAGTAATATAAGCTTTCTAGACGCTCTTTCCAGTTCATATAGGTCAAGTTTAACATAGTATCAATACAGACAGTTTGGTTAATCTCAAGAGACATCAAAATTTGCGAAAAGTGCTTAACCCATGCAAATGAATACTGGCTCACTATTGAATCTTGTGCGCATATTTTGGCAAGTGAATTTTCTGAAGAGCTAAACATCTTAACAAAAAATTTAGCAACTATTGCACACAGTGAGGGAATATTCAATTCCAAATTTAAAGCCTCTATTGAGGAGCATTTAGGAAGTAATAAAATCGAGCGCCAGAAGTGAGCTTCCCATTTTTTCAAGAGGTACGTTAGCTTATAACCCTATATCTCACAAGCATAGAGTATCGAGTCCTGCCACTTTGACTTGTATAATTCTATATATGGCACAATGCTTGTGAACTGAACCGATTGTTTTAGTTTTAACAGGGAAAACGTTAGGCTTTTATTTCTGCTAGTTAGGGTTTCGCCATGTAAACCCCAAGAGCCTCTAGAAGAAACATTCACACCAAGATAAGTATAGTTGGAGACACTCTCAAAAGTGCCACTGGGGAGCTCGATGGAGGCTGAGACTGCTTTTTTTCCTACAGCTAGCACCTTAGATTTACGAAAATTAATTCTCAAACCTATTTCAGTTATGTAGGACACTAGATTGTTTAAAGACTCTTTAAGACCTGCCAACGTTAAATCCAGGAGGACTAGGTCGTCTGCATATGCTAGGACCTGAATAGGCACATCACCCATTTTAGGGGCAATGGTAAGAGGAGACACAAGAGCCTTATCCAGATCTAGAATATATAAATTGAAGAGGATGAGGGCAAGGATACAGCCCTAGAAAGCTCGTTGTCTTGCCCCCAACGAATCTTAACCCATGTATTCGTGTATTGTAACACGATGGCTCTAACTAAGGAAGAAGGAACTCCTAATTTTAGCAGTTTAGCCCAAAGAAGATGTCTCGGAACTGTATCGAACGCTTTCTCAAGGTCTATAAACCCCATATATAAGGGGTAATCTTTGTGTAACACATATATTTCTGTGACCAAATCCAAAGTCAGTAATTTATGATTCGTGGATAGGCCCTTTCTAAAGCCGGTTTGAAATAATGGCCAAAATTGATGGGTGTCACACCAGTCGGTGAGCTCTGAAAGGAGAACCTTGGCAAAAACCTTAGCAGGGACATCCAACAACGCTATTAACCTGTAGTTTGAGGGGTCTTTGCGATCACCCTTTTTAAACAAGGGGAACCGCAAGGATCCCCGCCAGGATTCTGGCACCTCAGAAAACCAATAGCAGTAGTTAAAAGTGGGCGTCAATAGTGAGGCCCAAAGGTAAGGAAAGAGTTTAAAGCACATTGCGTGCAATCCATCTGGCCCTGCTGCCCTGGAGGGGTTCAGGCTACAGATGACTTCAGCCACACGAGCCTGTGAGGTAAGTAGTGTTTTGGATGTTTCAGTTGACAGAACTAAGTTATGCGAGTTGTTTGAGGAGTTATACAGAGTAGAAATAAACTGTTCCCAAATCGCCACAGGTAAGTTGGCATTTGGACGGGCAACATTCCCTGAATTCAGAATTGTATTAATGATGCGCCAGAATGATTTAACATCATGATTACTAAGGGAACTCAATAGATAATCAGCTGCTCCTATTTGGTAAGTTAATTTTTTTTTCTTCAGAAGTCTACGATAGTCTCTTTTCAATACTCTTAGTTTTCTCCTAGCAGAGATATCGATATTAGGTTGTTTACCCACCAATAGGGAAAGACGCCAGATTTTCTTACGTAAATATTTACAATCATCATCAAACCATCCCTTCCCCTCTGCAAGTGGCAGAGTTTTGCTTTTAATTTGGGGAATAGGTTGTAACAGCATGTTCTTGACGTTTAAAATGTTCACCTCATAAGATTCCAATGGATGGAGAGCTCTACCCAAAGAGTGTTCATTAAGATCACGCAATAGAAGTTCGTATCTGCATTTTAGTGATTCTGTTAGCGAGATTCTGATGCCATTTTTTATCACTATTTCATCACATTTTTCTTGCACTGATGAAAAGGTTTTAACAGCCATGAGCTCTAAAAACAGCATAGCATGATCACTCTGTGGACACCAGACATACCGGAGTTTCTGAAAGCATGCAAGTTTAAATCACTGTGCCTGGTACATAAGGCTTTTTATGATACCAGGCCTAAATTCACCAAATATGCTCCAAAGTGACTCTTGCGTTCTGGTGATAAACTTTTATTTATTTTTATTTATTAAAAGTTTTTATATAGCGATGCAGGCGAGGTGCTTGAGACCGCTTAGCAAAATAAAAACAAGAAAAATACACTAAAACACTGAGCGCGAACAGCTCGGGACACAAAAGGGGGGGGATGGATCACAGCTGAAGGTCGTGTTAGCCCAGGGAGGGGCAGGAAAGTCTATCCTGGAACAATGCGGGAAGCATAACGTCCTGTATGCAGATGGTTCCGGGCTTTGTTTCTCATGGCATGCTGGATTAAGCCTTGGTTGTCTCTCCGATTGAGAGGTGGGGAAGGGAGCCCTGCAGGCATGTGCGCGATCTGCTGGGGGTTGGAGTTCACATGAGCTTGTTCGGAGTTCAGGTGCGGGGCTGAAGCTCTGGAGGAGTCCGTCAAACAGATGGTTTTGGACAAAGTGTCTGATCTTTCAGAGATTGGCCTTGCCTCATGGAGTTCTCTGGAAAGGCTAGAGGGGCCTGCCAAGTCGGCGGCAGGGAGGATGCCTTTTTGGGTGGCTTCCGTGTGGAGCAGGTGTAATTTCAAGGCAGTCTTAAATGCCGGAAAGATTCCATCTCCCTTAGGTGGAGTGGGAGGGAGTTCCATAGACGGCAGCCTTTACTTGTTATGGTTGCTCCCCCTTTGGTGTTTTTTTTAAACTTTGCGACAGGTAGTGTATGCCTGTACTGCTCCCTTCTTGCCCTCTGTGTCTTATGGCGGCGGGCCCAGTTTTGGGCGTATAGAGGGCCCCGCTGTCGTCTTGCCCTCTGTAGCCATTGGCAAATACGGGGGGTACTCTGCGACTCAATGGTGATCCAGCAAAGTTTGTAACGTCATGAGCCTATTGAGTGCGTAGATGAGCCTAATTGCGCGGTTCTGTATTTTTTGCACTTTGAACTGCGGTTTTTTTGGATGTCCCCAGCAAAAACACTAGGCCATAGTTAATTCTGGATCCAATCAGGGCCTGGTATAGTTGTTTCTTTTGACCCACCGTCAGAAGGGGGAAGATTTTGGTTAAGATGTTAAGCTGGTAGTGGCAGACACGGATGGTCTTGTTGGCCTGGGCAGACCCATCCACATGGTGACTGATATCTACTCCCAGATCTCTGACCCGCAGACTCGGAATAGGAGGGGGTCCCCATGAGGTCGGCCAAGGAAAACTGGGGAAGCAGCCGCTCTTCTCCCCTCCTACTGCGAGGAGTTCGGTTTTAGACTCGTTGAGGCAGAGTTTATTCTGCCTCATCCACTCGCGTAGGCGCGTCAGGCACGGCACTAGCCTCTCCAACTCCCCTGCTTCCTCATGCAGGTCCACTAGGATCTGCGCATCATCCGCGTACATTTGAAAACGGAGGCCGGTGGTCTCGAGAAGGGCCGCCAGAGGGCGGAGGTAGACGTTGAACAGTAGAGGTGAAAGCGAGGAGCCTTGCGGCACCCCCCATGGGATGGTCTTTTCTGGGGAGTGTACCTCCCCCCATTTCAACATTTGGCTGCGATCAGATAGAAAAGACCGTAGCCAGTCCAACGCCACACCTCCAAAACCCCCGATCTCCTGCAGTCTTTTCACGAGAATCCCATGGTCTACCGTATCAAATGCCGCGGAGGAGTCGAGTAGAATCAGTAAAGCAGGATGATTCCTGTCTGCACACCAGAGCAGCTGCTCGCGTATCTCAGCAGTGGCCAGTTCTGTCCCCCTTCCTGGTCTAACCCTGACTGGAGATCATGGAGGATGTTGGCCTGCTCCAGATGGGATTGCATTTGAGATGTCACTATGGCTTCCGTGATGCGGGGCAGCAGGCGTAGCTGGGAGACTGGGCGGAGGTTCTTGACATCAAGGGGGTCTGCCCCGGGGTTTTCAACAATGGGGTGACAACCCCCTTTTTCCATGCAGCTGGAATCACTCCTGTGGCAAGGCTGCGGTTGACAATCGCCGTTATGTCAGGTAGTAGCTCTTCCACAAGTAGTTTCATCACCTCCGTTGGTAGTGGGTCTAGTGTGGAAGAAGCTGGGCCTAGGGAGAGAAGGATTCTCTTAATTTCATCCTTCGTGGCTGGCTGGAAGGCCACGAAGGCGGGTGGTCGCAGTGACTGAGTCTCCTTCCCCGCGTTAGTGTCCTTCTTTGGTGTGCTGGTGATGGAAGTAGAGGTGTTCCGCCCTCCTTCCCCCCGTCTACTGTGCGAGTGACCTCATCCAGCTCTGGGCTGGGAGAAGCTGCCTCGATGCCGCCTCTGATGGTGTTAACCTTCTGAAAGAAATATTCGGATACTTTGTGGCAGTAAGAGGAAGGGTCCGCTGGAGCAAACTTCTCATCCACAGCACTTGCAGTCACTTCTTTGACTGTCCTGAATAAGGCTTTGGCTCTGTTGGAGGAGCTTGCTATGTGCTTCTGGATGTACTGTTTTTTGCTGTTCTGAATGTCCTTTTTGTATGTTTGTTGATGCAGTTTGTATCTCAACAAATCCTCGTGGCTCTTGGATTTTTGCCACCGCTTCAGCAGCCGTCTTCCAATAGATCGTGTTGTCCTAAGGTTCTCTGTGAACCATTTGTTTCTCAGGTGCTGAGGGTTTTTTTTCGTGACATTCCTGAGTGGACACAAATTGTTGCGGGCCAAAATAAGTTTGGTGTGGAAGATTGCATCAAGTTCATTGACATGAAGGTCATCACGAGCACAGTGAATCCAGAAGTCCCGAAATATTTCGAGGGTTATGTTTTTAAAGTTCTTTCTCAGGATTTATTGAGGCTTCTTCTGCCTCTTTGGGCGCGTGGGTGTTATGTGCCATTGCAGACATGTGGATAATAACCGGTGGTCAGCCCATGGGAGTAAACTGGTTTGAGTGTTGGACAGTTGTACTTTTCTGTAGAATATCAGGTCCAATTGATTGCCTGGTAATGCAGATGGACTGTCACGTCAGACATTTGCAGACGCCGCATAGGGTGAGCGGGCCGTTGGGTGGCTCACCCATGCCACCTCTCCAACTGTGGGGAGGTGTGAAGACAGTCCTCTGCGTGTGTGTGTGTTTCTTTTTTTTCGCCAGCTAGGGACCGAATGGACCCCTAGGCTGGGCTGTATGAGTGTGTAGCATAGGGTCTAGGGTGTTCCCTTGGGTGCCCCTAGTGGCTGCAGGGGTCCTGTGCGACCCCTGGCCAGCATGGTAAGGTGGGGAGGTCCTTGGGTGGGTCCCTATGTTGTCCATAGAGTCCTGGAAATACCTGCCCTAGGCTCAGCTAGTGAGTCTAGGGGGTCCCCTCCCGCACCCCCATCCCTTGCGCGACTTCCCTGGCTAGGGCTAGCTTAGGGAAC
>JAUEJI010813845.1:0-11413 GCA_032275285.1 Desmognathus perlapsus
AGTCTTATGATCGGTAATAAGGATCCCAGGAGTTTCTTGTATAACGATCCCAGAGTTCGGACCGCGTAACATTTTTATCGGGGTTCTTTGTGCCTGGCATCCGTGGCTTGACAGTAAACAAATACATATATATATAGTTTGATACTGAATACGTTGCGTTGGGGAAGAGGTTTGGTGACCATCAGTTCTCCGTGTAGGCATGGCAGGGATTAATGGGGTTAGGATTTCTATTGGTGTAAAGAAAAACAACATATGTTAATATTCACATCATATACAAAGCACTCATCTTTCTTCCCTTCCTGTCTCTATTTGCTTCAATCTTGACTGTGGATGAGCTATTTTTATTTGGTTCCTGTGAACCCAACGTTCTTCTTTTTCAGGGTTTTTGATGTCCTTTATCCTGTATACTACCGGCGACACTTTTTCTGTGATTTCATATGGACCATGCCATACAGGCAAAAATTTTGAATTTTTCGCTCTGTTTTTCAAATAGTTGTAATAATAAACCCTGTCACCAACCTCATATTCTTTTTTGTCTGTCTTCAAATTGTAGTATGTATGACTGGCATCTACTGCTTTCTCCAGATTTTTCTGCGCATGCGCAAAAGCATATTGTAAGTGTTTCCTGAGATTGGCTACGTAATCATGGGTTGACATAGCACCTATCAATACCTGTTCATTGACCTTATACAACAGGTGCATCGGGACGACCATTCTTCTTCCGGTTAACAACTCGAATGGACTGAACCCCGTGACTGATGATGGTGTGGCTCGTATTGCCATTAGGACCAGTGGTAGTTTAAGATCCCAATCTCTACCGTTCTCACTGACGTATTTTTTCAAAATATTCACAATTGTCTGATTGGCTCTCTCCACTGTACCACTACTAGCTGGATGGTAAGCTATATGTAGCTGTCTCTTAACTCCTAATATTTGCCATAATTTTGTCATTACTTCTGCTGTGAACGCTGATCCCTTATCGCTAGAAATACGTTCTGGTAATCCCTGACGACAGAATATGTGATTTATTAATAATAATGCAGCAGTGTCTGCTTTACAGTTAGGCGCGGGAATGCATTCGACCCATTTGGTAAATAAACATATCACAGTTAATATGTATTGGTTTCCCCTGTTTGATTTGACTACTGGACCAATGAAGTCTATCTGTACGTCAGACCATGGAAATGTTATCCCACGTTTTCTCAATGGCGCTCTATGTGATGGGGAACTAGGTTGAAACTGTGCGCAACGTAAGCAACCTGCACAATAGACTTCTACATCTTGGATCATATGCGGCCAGTAGACCAGCTCCTGCAATATAGCGTTTGTAACTTTTGTGCTCCGATGTCCTGAAGTAATTTCATCGTGAGCATGTTCCAACATGATACCCCTAAATGCAGTTGGTACTACCCATCGCATTGGTGCATTTTCAGTCACTCTCACGAGCAATCCTTTGTACAGTTTAAAATTGGCTCGTGCTCTGTATAATATTTTTAGTTCTTCATTAGCCTCTATTTCTTCCTGTGAAATCGGGTTATTCTCAGAATTTTCAATGAATCTGTAAAATTTACCAATAATCTCATCTTTTATTTGTTCTGTTATCAAATCCGGGTCTGGTCCTTCACTTGACCACACCGCTATGTCATTTACACGTGTTTGTGACCTAGTAATAGCCTCGCATTTGTTGTCTTTTATCTCTGTCATTAAATGATCAATAATTAACAATTCGCCATTAATAGCGCCCTCTGCAGCCATTCTATCCGCAACGTCATTTCCACATTTTTCAAACCCTGGAGTCTTGGAATGGCCTCGGGTCTTATGCCAATAAACCACCATATTATTTTGACTCACCATTTCATCAATTGCCTTAATCATATTGGCATGCTTCAAATTCTTACCATTCATACACTTCATTCCACGTGCCTTCCACCCGGGAAGATACTCAACAAATGCATTTCGCACGTATACTGAATCAGTAATCATCACCATTTCTTTTAACTCATACTCACTTGCAGTTTTTACTGCCAAATATACAGCAGCTAATTCAGCAATTTGACTACTTTGATTTCCGATTTTTCGACCTTGTGGCAATACTGGATAATCCTTCACCCACATGTTACCAACTCCAGCCACTCGTTCACCTGCCTCATTTTTGAATGAACACCCGTCTACAAATACACATGGCAAATCTTTATGTTTTTCTTCAAAAATTTTGTGAGGTGAATCGGCGAATGGTTCCATATTGCTTATTTCAAAATCCTCTCCTGTACATTCCTCGGCGTCACATTGATGTAGATTAGCTAACCCTTGGGCTACCTGATTTTTTTTATTTTTAGCATATCTAATTTCTACTGGGATGCTTTGCATTGACATCATCCACCCCGTAATGCGCGATCCTGTAACATTCCCTTCTCTGATTTTGTTACTGTTTAAGAACTGTATGGATTGATGTGAGGTTTCCAAAATTATTTTACTTCCATATATGAATGGTTTAAAATGTTGGACAGCCCAGACAGCTGCGAATAAAGCCTTCTCACATTCATTGAATTTAACCTCCACCTCTGATAATGTTTTACTGGCATACGATACTACCTTGGGATTACCATCCTCTTTTTGATATAGTACCGCTGATAAACATCTGTCTGTGTTTCCTACTTCAAGGAAAAATTCTTTGTCTCTTTTAGGATATGCCAAACAAGGGGCATTTACTAATTTCTCTTTCAAAGTTTTTACTGCTATTTGATGTTCTTCATTCCATTCCCATTTGCTATCCTTTTTTAATAACATCAATAAAGGTTGGATTATCTCCGAATAATTCTCGATAAATTTTCGACTGTAATTGGCTAGTCCCAATATACTTCTAATGTCTTTAATACACCTAGGTTCTTTCAATTTAAGTATGGCATCAATTTTCTTCTTTTGGATATTTATCCCATTAGGAGTTACCTCATGTCCTAGGAAATTAACTCTGGTTCTACACCATTGTGCTTTCTGTAACGACACCTTGGCACCTGCATCCTTCAACTGTGTTAACACGTGTTTTATCTCACTTAGGTGCTCAAGAAATGTTTCATTTTTTATTAGGACATCATCTACATAAGTTATAGTGCCTCGTTCGGAAGCATCTGGTAATGCTTTGGTTATAAATATGTTGAATTCACTCCCACTATTGACAAATCCAAACGGACTTCGTTGCCAACAGTACGATTTACCCTCAAACGTGAATGCAAGCTTGTACTGATCCTCTTTGGCTACGGGTACAATCCAATACCCACTAGTCAAATCCAATGCAGTATATATTTTAGCACCTTGCATACGCACCAATTCTTGATCAATATAGGGTATTGGCCATCTAGATTGGTGTACTCTCTTGTTTAACTCGCGGAGGTCCGCGCAGAGCCTCCAAGTCCCATTGGGTTTAAGGACAGCCAAAATCGGGGTGTTAAACGAACTATGTATCTTTCTAATGATCTTTCTCTCCTCCAGATTTTTAATAATCTCGGATAAATCCTCTATGGATGCCATAGGCAACCTATACTGTCATTGAAATACGGGAGGTAAATTTGGATCGGTTGGGATTCTCATCACGTGTAGGTGTGTACCCCCACAATCATATGAATCTTTGGCAAATACTTCCTGATGTTCAATAAACATCCTTCTAAGCGCTTCTTTTTCTAACTCATCGGCACATCCGTCAGCTTTTGCAATCTGATCCTCAATTAATTTAGTAAACCCGGGAAATACCTCTGGGGTAGCTAACTCATATTGCTCCTCTAATTGCTGAGTTAAATCTTTGGTGGTCGCATGACAACAATATTCTGTTTCAGACTCCTGAATTGAAAATACGATAGTATCCCCTTCTTGCCTGTACTGCACCTTCACTCCTTCTGATGGGAGTTCTGGATAAATGGAATACACTTGAAACATCCCTTCAGGCTGTGACCACATTAATTTGTTTATCATTTGTGACTCTTCGTCAACCATCTTTTCAGTGGCACCTAAAATTGTGTTTACCAGGTCAGTACTGTGGAATGTATCCGAAATTGCATCGGCAATTTTCATCCCTTTGCGAATGCGTATAGATTCTTCATTTTGATTATCAACTAAAATTTTACAGACGCCATTTTGTAAATTGACGAAAGGAACGTACTTGGAATCGAGTCCCAGCTCTCTCCAATACTGATTTATGTGTACGTACACATCAAGCGATCCCACACAGCACTGTTCTGTTTTAACTGTTAACAGCACTGTTTCCTGTCGTGTATGCTTAGGAATATCAACATCTTGCGCAGCTATCAGTTCTACTGCATAGGGCAAAATTTGGTCACTTTGCGCAGCCAATTGTGCATCCATAAAATCTATAGGGTGACTTCCTAATCGAGACCACAATTCCCCGTTCAAGATATCAACAAAAGCCACCAATCGGTGCAATATGTCATTAGCAATACAAATATCAACGTCTCCTTTCACTATGTTCATGTTATGGCGCATTTTCTTTTCACCAATATTCACTTCAATCATGGTTCGCGCAATTATATCATTCTTGCTCGGATGAGACTCTCTGACCTTAATTTCATTACCCCAACTCCGTAATTTCTCAACCAAATTTTCACTAATGTACGACCTTTCCTGATTCAAGTCTAATTTAGCTTGCACGGGGCTGGACTCGCCCGCTATCCGTACAGGAAAGTACCATTCCTCATTGATTTTCTCCATCTTTACTAAGACTTTAATAGGAGTGAACGTTTTATTCTCAACCTTCTTTCCCTTCTTTACCTCAGTAGAGAATCTCAAACAATTTTCGTCAATTTCAGATTCCCAACTTCGATTTGAATCTAACAGTACTGTGGATTGCAGCGCCGCAGATTTAGTCTGTTCCTGAGGATCTTTATCTTGCCTAGTGATGATAGTTACTTCCGGATCTTGTGAGTTCCTAAAATATATTTCTACCTCATCTGTGCGTCGTTCAACTACGTGAACTCTGCCATTGACCCGTGTTCTTGTCGTCATTTTTTTTATTGGTATGGGCCGTTTAACTTGTGCCCACAATATCCCGTTGAAATAGTCTATGAGGGGTGATAACCGACCAAGTACATCACCTCCTAAAAGTACATCAACAGAATTCAAGTCAACAATTACCATCGGATGTTGCATCTGGTGTTTTCCTATACTGATTTCTATCTCGGCAATCCCTACAATAGGAACATTTTCGCCATTCACGTTATGTAAATCTCGTGTGGGTTTCACCAGGGTCCGTATTTCATCCTGACTTTTCCCTTCATGAACAAAATCAAATAATTTTTTGGAAATCAGTGTGGCTTCTGACCCGGAGTCAACTAATGCTTCCATTTTCCATTGCCCTTGCAACTTGACTGGAGCATAATATCGACCATTTTCTTCTCTTAACTCGCAAACAAAATGTGAATTTTGAATCATTTTCTTTTTCATTGCACCGATCACCCTTTCTTGTATTTTTAGAGGTTTGGGTAAAGGCGCCTCACTTCTCACCACTTCATTTCTACTTGCCTCTTCCTGCATGGCACAAATTTGGGCTATTTCAGTACACTCGGGGCGTTTTGGACTTTTCGTTTTTTCCTCTTTTTTTTCATTTTGCTGTTTTTGACATTCTTTTCGCGGCATCGGATATCGTATATATCGCCCTTCATGCACATAGCCGTTTTTCTCAATCTGAGTTTCATCGAGTCATTGGTCTTCATGATTAGATTCACGCCTGTCTGGTTCTCCTGAGTCAACAGCATGAACTCTGGCACCAGCCCCACTACTTTGTGATAACAATCTCTGGACATTTTGGCTTAAATCTTTGAGTTGGTCCTCCAATACATTCAACCTATTGGGTCTCGGTGGGTATTGGTCACGACCATCCCATCGTCGAAATCGATTCTGATTATTATAAAAATTTCTCTGTCCCTGCCATTCTCGGTTATTACGATTGTCATACCGGTAATTCGGGCGATTGTCTCCCCTTTCGTAATCTCTTCTCCTGTCCTCATTTCGTTCTTGATTATTGCCCTGGGTTCTATACTGACCGCTCTCACCCCTGTGACTGTCACTATTAGCATTGGCACCCTCCGTTTTTTCAGTGCTTGTACGCATTTCAGATGGGTTCTCTCTTGGGCGGTACATAAAATTTGGTTTAGGATTATTTCCTTTGTAATTCGGGCTGACAGCCCCCTTTTTCTCACTACTCTCGAACTTTGAATTGTCTTTTCGATCATTGTTCCTTCGATAATCACCACCCTTACTCTTTGGTGGATTTGGGTCGCTACCAGCCTCAAAAGGTAGCTCTTTTAGTTTGCTCACCTCACAAATCTTGCTGGATTTAGCTTTGTCTTTCCCATCATTATTCTCTTCTGTCCTGCTAACATCAAAAATACTTTTAGCCTGTTTATAGATCCATTCAATGGACCTCTCTTCGTTGTAATCACGGGCCAATTGAGTCCGAATATTTCTCGGCAAACCATAGAAATATGCATTCTTAAACTGTTCCGAATCAGTGTTCACCTCCTTGTGGACTTGAGAGAACGCATTTTTAAGTTGTTGGAGGTATTCTCTGGGGTGTTGACTACTTTCACATTTCAGATTCAACGCATATCGTAATGCTTCGTGGGAATTTCGATGGGGAGAAAAATGTCTGATCACCTCACTCCTAAACTCAGCCCAATTTTTGTGGTCTTTGTTTTCTACTCCCATAAAGAAGGATTGTGAATCGGCCGCAAACGTCCAAGACAAGTATGTTCGAAGTTCATCGTCACTACTCATATTGAGCGTTTGCATAAGCCGTTGGTACAATGCCAAATGGTCTTGAATTGAGGCATTCTTATTACTTTTGGAATATACTGGTAGCATACTTCGGATAGTTTTTATCGATTTTACACTACCATTAAAAGCTGAGGTTTTTGTGTTTCCTTCCTTCTTATCTGGTTCATTCCTACCACTTCTTCTCCGCCTCCTTTTTACTTCTGTCCACTCAGGCTCAGAATCATTTTCACTGGACATGAGATAAGAGTGCGACGCATACCTACTCTGCCGCTGAATGTCGCCCCCAGCCTTCCTTCTGGGTAGCATTTCATTCTCGCTTGAACCGGCACTAACTTCATAGCTCTCAACTTGACACGGACCAGCGATCTTATGGATCTCATTAACTGAAGGTCTGCGACTTTGAATTTTACGATTCTCATCATACATTCGACTTTGGAGTGTTTTAATATCTTCTTGATCAAATTCGCTCTGCCTCCTTAATTGATGTATTTCTCGCTCCAACCGAGCTATTTTATTCTCCCTATCATCTATGGTAGCTCTCATTTCCTTAACCGTGTCACTGGCCCCCCGGTAACGATCCTTCGCTTCTACTAGATCAACTTTTAAATGGTTCAGCTCCTGCCCCATTTTAGATTTCTCGGTTTCAATTTGCGTAATTCTTTCCCTGCATATAACGTCGCACCCTGACGATCCAGAACGCCTGCTTCTTTTGTGTGAAGTTTCCAACTCATGGATCTTTTGCTGATAATTATCACTACGCCTACGTTGCTCGTGAATTTGGGTCTGCAGCTCATATATGGAATTAACATGACCATTTTCTACAGTTCTCATCTCATTCATCCTTTCGTGACAACTCTTTAACTCTTGTTTAGCATGTTCAATTTCGTCCTGTAATTGTTGTATACGAGACTCACCTTCATTCTCACCGGCATTCTCTTCTCTCTCACACGCCACCGTTTCCATGCTGGCATATTTTCGCTGTGCATTCATCCATTTCTGATCAATCTCATTCTTTTCAGTAAGTGTAGATAGCAGTTCCTCTTCAACCCCAGCGAGTTTTTCACTCAATGCTGTCAATTCTTGCCTCAATGCATTATTTTGATCGTAAAGCATTCTATGGGCAAACCATAATTTCCCAGCAAGACTGCATATGGCTTTTGTCTTGTCCTTTTTATCTTTTTTCGAAAATACTTCAACCATGCCTTGAGTAAGATATCCTTGTTTGTGTAACGTATCGTTGCAAAATTTACCAACTTCCTCTAATTGTTGGTCAATCCAATTATTCAGATCAATCGTTTTGGATCCAGAGTATGCGAACAGATCAGATACAGTGGTACCCATCAGTTCCTCTAGAGGGATAGTTTTGGTAGCCATTTTAAATCTCGTTATATTCTAGTTCAGAACGTCTAGAACGCTCCCATATACGTTTAGAACTGACAAATCCGGGTGTCCCCTCCAGCTGTCAGAACCGCAGTGGCTCAGGTGTCAGTAGTATACAGAAACCTTAGAGATAGGCTACACAAGATGCAATGATCACTGAGTCCTTTGTAGAAAAATATGTGCGCTTATAAGGCACGTTTATTAGGATTATAAAAAGGTTACACAAACAACGAACACTGTACATGAGCAGCAAAATATAGGGATATAGGGTAGCTCAGGTTCGGGGGTGTGTCTCAGGTTCGGGGTGCGTAATGCTAGTACACTAGTTGCCTATATTTCTATCACTATGCTAAATACTCGTGTGAGAACACTCGTGTGGTGAAGAGGAAGCACTATTGGCTTGTTGCCGGGCCTATTGTCGTGTGTGTGTGTATGTAGGTGTCTTGTTTAGACCAGATCTCACCTATTGGTGTCGTTGCAGGATTCGCTGAGCGCACACTCAGGGCGCTAATGGCCACCCGCCGGGTGCGAGTGTATGTTGGCCTGGTCAGGACTGGTCAGCTGGGCTCCGCGTCTGTGGAGGTACTCAGCTGGGCTGGGGTGGAGTCTTGGGACTTCGATCTGGGCTGGACTGGCCACTCTTCTACACTGGACAGCCCGCCAGGAAGGTGAGGAGCCACTGGAATCTCAGGCACAAGGTGCACGCATTCGGCACTGGCCTGATGACCTGGCGCAGCCTTCGTCACGCCAGTCAGAGCCCTGACTTGCTGAACACTGACAGGCTTGTCAGCACCAGCTCTCCAGCGGGCTTGGCTCGTTCCTGGTTCCGGGCTTCTTCTCTGTCGATGGACGGCGTCTGGACCTCGGACCGGCAGCAGGTGTGGTGGCAGAGAGCTACTCCCTCTTGGGGAGGCCTACTGTTATACTTGCGCGAGTAGTGTTACAATTTGCAAGTATCCATCACTCCGTCCGGCTTGCCCGGTCAAAATTGCCTTTTCTCTTCCGAAAGGAAGCACCAAATATGGCTTTCCTGTGCCTGCAGCACGTTGTGTGCGGGTGTGGGCCGCGCTGCGATTGGTCAGGGCTCCACACACCTCCCTTGCTTAGGAGTTTACTAAGAGTCAGAGGAAGTGCTCGCAGGAACCTCAGTAACTTTTCTCCTGTTGCCAATTGCCAATTGTACAGTGCGAACAGAATTCATATCACTGTGAACCATTGTATGAATGCGGAAGCATGGGTTACAGATTAGAAAAGTAGTGCATCAGCAGCTCTGCAGTGTCGCTTGCGCTCGCGGTTAATTCCTAGCGTGCATTCATAACCAATGTTTTTCACAGTAATACGAATGAATCAATATGGCGTTTGCACTGCATTTCGGTTTTTCATACAGGGCCCCTGCAATATGCCCTACAGTTTCCCCCCTTTTGGGCGATCGTGTAGACATCCACGACTGGCCAAACAAAGGAGATAAATAAAAAAAAAATTTAGTAAAATTTTCACGCTCCGCTAGGGTCGCCCGTTCTCATCTCTGACATGTCACCTCGGTTTCGTCCAGCTCCCCCCTTTTGATATGTAGGGTTTCGGAGCATATCAAATAATGGCGAAACTGTTTCGTCGTCTATCTGTTCCATGCCTTATTGCCTTTAGTATGTGTATGCTATTCAACATTACTATTGTGGTCACCACTGATAACCAGGCCATGGATGCGGCTATCCCCCCTAGGACAATGTATAGGGCGTCATGATATTCGCATTGTGTCTCGATAATATTTCTTGATCGGCCTGGGAAAATTTATGTTCTGCTATAGACGTGTTGCTCCCTCGTATCAGTAATTGAATAGAATGCGATTTCTTTTTATCTAAAATGATATCTAATTCATCATCCGGTGGAATATCAATGGGGTGAATGGTGTTTACCATTTCCATTACTGCTTCTATTTTTTCGTTTGAAACATAGAACAATGTCTCAGATCCAATCGTTATAATAATATCTCGCGGCACAATTGTAGTGAATGTGGAATAGGGGATGGGTTTGACGATAAATGTGCCGTGTTTGGTGTACGTGACGGTTAGATTTGGAGCATTAGTGCTTACAAGCCATTTGTTGTTTATCAGTATGGCTTCAGTCACTATCTCTTTACTGCGGGTTACCGTGACGTCACATAATGTATGGCCAGTTGACGTGTCTCCTATAAAACAAAGATTTCCTCCCTTGTCTGGTATGAATGGTTTTCCAGGACAAAGGTAGTTAAAATCCTTAAAAATCTGACAGGATTGGAGCTTTGGTGTTAAATACGCCTCACTATCGTTTTGATATGCGATCAGTTCTGGTGTGTTGATTTTTGTTTTGATTCCATTGTTCCATGTGCCTACATTCAGTACTCTCTTTAATTGATAAATCCTTTCTGTCTTTACAATGGGGATGTTTAATAAAAATGAAATATGTAATAGTTGTGTGTCTATGTGCATAGGAATTGCTGATCCTGTCTCAAATGCAACTTTAATCTGCATGTTCTCTAACTCTTGTCCATGAATAGTGGTTAGTGCTTTCTTTATCATTTCATCATTGACAAAATAAAGAGGTATACATGCTTTCACTAAATTACTCATGTTAATTTCTAACTGTCTTAAATAAGTTTGGGTTATAAACAGTACAGGATCTACTATTGTATAAAATAAGTTCCTGGTCATAGTCTCTTTTTCGATTCGCTTCATGGCACTGTCCAACCTATCATTTTGGGTCCCTGTGATCACAATGGTATTCTTGACAATCTGGATCAGTTCTCTCGTCCTCTCCTGTTGGGTCACCAAACTTTCCCGGATCTCATTCATCGCGTTTTGCAGTTCATCGTTTTTCCTTTTGACCTCCTTAACACTGATCCCATTCACCGCATTCATAGTCGTCCCTACTACAGTACCTATCACCGTAAGGAGCGCCATGACCCCCATAACAGCCCCGGCAATCGCTCGTTTAGTTCTAGTTTTTGCCTGAATGTCTTGGGGTTGTGGTTTTATTATAGTTTTCTCAGCCTGTACTAAAATTTCTCTCATGACATCTTTTGTTCTTTCAATGTGGCTACGATACCAGTTTTTAATGTCTGTATCTGTAACATCTGAAATATCTATATACTTTTTGATGACTGCCTCTATGTCAAGCTGCACAAACACCAATTGGCTTACAGTCTTATGATCGGTAATAAGGATCCCAGGAGTTTCTTGTATAACGATCCCAGAGTTCGGACCGCGTAACATTTTTA
>JAUEJI010814949.1:0-11409 GCA_032275285.1 Desmognathus perlapsus
TCTCTTTCTTTGAAAAAACTTCAATCATTGATTGGACCACATATCCTTGCTTATGTAATGTATCAGCGGGAAATTTTCCTATTTCCTCTAATTTCTTATTAATCCAATCATTTAAGTCAACTATTTTAGACCCTGAATAAGCAAATAGATCGGACACTGTAGTGCCCATCAGCTCCTCTAAGGGTAAAATTTTGGTAGCCATCTTGTACCTCTGTTATCTTATCAAGATCGCTTCTGCACACCTTTAATACTGACACATCCGGGTGTCCCCTCCACCTGTCGTATATATAGTAGGCCAGGTGTCAGCAGTGTGCACAAACCTCAGGTAACAAACTACACAATAGACAATGATCACGGAGCCTTTCGTAGGAAAATATGTGCGCTTATTTGGCACGTTTATTAGGATAAGAAAAACTACATTACATAAATTCCTTGTTAGACAATACGTACATTAGCAGCATAAGGGACAACAATTAGCTCGGGGTATCTTTGTTTCGCAATCACTGTCACGAGAGACTAATAACTATCGCTACTCTTGCTCGGAGAGAAGAAGAACTATGTGTTCGCCTCGCGGCGCTATTTGTGTTGGTGTGCACGGTTAGTAACTCACCTAGGTGTATCTCTGTTAGTTCTCGTTGGGGGCGCTCGCCAGCACCCTCGGTCACCCGCACAGCGTGCGAGTGTAGGCTATCGGTCGGGCGGGGCTCAGCTCTGCCCAGCGCTGCTCAGCTCAGGCCTGCTCTTCGGATCTGGTCAGGGTTGGATCGGCTACTCTGGCTACAGGACAGGTCGGCAAGGCTTGTTGGGAGCCACTGGAATATCAGACGGATTAGGGGCACAGCCGTGCACCTGTCTGATCGGCCTGACACAGCCTTCGTGGTGTCAGCCGGGGCAATGCGTCTCACGTCCTGACAGGCGTGTCAGAGGTGAGTCTCCAGTCTGCCCGGGGCTCAGTCTTGCCTCCCTCAGGAACCTGTCTTCTCTCTCTCCCACGGGCAGCGCCCTGGGTCATGGATCGCGGCAGGAGCAATGGAGTGTCTGCGACCCCCTCCTTTGGGAGCCCTGCTCTGATATTGCTTCGGCCGACATTTGCAACATTAGTATCATGGAGTACAATGTCCGGGCCGGATAGCGTGAGACACTGAGTTTTCTTTCTTTTGGAAATATGCAGTCCCCGTGTTTTCGGGTTCCGGCACGTCTGCCAATGTGCTTCCCTTTCCTTATTGGCTGGGAGTCTCGCATCTCCTTTGTCTTCCCCGGGAAGAGGATATCGGAACTAGGAACTGAGTGTAACATTTTTGGTGTGGCAGTTTTGGTGTAACAACACAGAGCGAGCTGGGACTCATGATCACTGTGGCCATTGTGTGGATGTCCGGTTGGGTTATTGTTATTATTAGAAATTAGTGCCCTGTGCGCTTCCCCCCTTTCGCCTGCGCTTGCAGTTAGGTTTGCAGAACATCCAACACAGTGTGTCTGACAGTGACATGATCCGTGCAGAAACCAAAAATGGCGTTTGTGTTGTTTTTGTGCCCAATAGGCCTGACAGTTTCCCCCCTTTGGCACCTGCGGGGTTTTTCCCCTGCGGGTGCAACTATGTTTGAAAAGAATAGAGAAACATTTTTTTGTAGTCGGCTCACAGGTCTCGCTTCGTCTCCCCCCCCTCTGCCATGCGGGGTGAGGTATTAGCCTGCATGGGTGGCTAGACTATGGCGAGCCTGTGACTTCTTATGTACTTTTCTCGTTTGATTACTTTTAAAATATAGACGCTATTCATTAGCACAATCATCGTGATTGTGAGTAGCCAAATTGTAGATACCAAGACTCCTCCTAGGATGATGTATGGGGTCATGAAGTTTGATTCTCGGGTTGACAGAATGTCTCTGTCCCCTTGGGAGAATTTATGTTCGGAAATCGAAATGTTATCATTTTTGATCAATAATTGTAGTGAGTGTGATCTCTTTTTGTCGAGTACGAAATCAAGATCGTTGTCCTTAGGGACAGAAAATGTTTTTAACGTGTTTATCATTTCCATCACACTTTCTACTCTCTCGTTAGATACATAGAACAATGTTTCAGATCCTATTGTTACTATCACATCTTTCGGAATGGTTGTCGTAAATGTGGGAAATGGGATAGGTTTGGTAACAAATGTACCATGCCTTGTATACGTGATAGTCATATTCGGGGCATTTGTGCTCACAAGCCATCTGTTGTTTATGAGGATAGCTTCGGTTAATATTTCGTTGGTACGTGTAATGGTGACGTCACATAGGGTTGTGTCTGACGTCATTTCTTCGAGACCACAAAGAATCCCCCCCTTGTCTGGGACGAAGGGTCTGCCGGGGCATAGGTAATTGAAATCCTTGAACACCTGACAGGATTGTAGTCTCGGGATTAAATATGTTTCAGTAGTGTTCTGATATGCTATTAGTTCAGGGGTGTTTATCTTGATCTTAGTGTTGTCTTTCCATGTACTTACGTTCAGAATTTTCTTTAATTGGTATATCTTGTCTGGTCTCACTAATGGGATGTTGAGTAAGAATGATATATGTAGCTGTTGTTTGTCAATGTACATAGGAATAGCACTACCTGTTTCAAAGGCAATCCTAATCTGTGTATTTTCTAAATCAGGTCCATGTATTGCGGCTAAAGCATTTTTTATGAGATTATCATTTACAAAGTAAAGTGGTATACATGCCCTAACCAGGTTATTAATATTTATCTCCAATTGTCTGAGATAAGTTTGTGTTATAAAAAGAATAGGGTCAACCACCTGGTAAAATAGATTACGGGTGATAGTCGATTTTTCATGCATCTTCATGGAAGCGTCCATCCTCTCCATTTGTACGTTGGTCACTACAATTGTGTCTTTGATGATGTTGACCATCTCAGCCGTCCTCCCACGTTGGATCGCCAGACTTTCCCGTATCTCGATCATTGCAGCCTGCAACTCATCATGCTTTTTCTTCACGTCTTTGACTGAGATACTGTTTACAGCGTTCATTGTACTGCCGACTACAGTGCCTATTACAGTTAACAATGCCATAACGCCCATTACAGCACCCACAATGGCTCTCTTTGACCTTGGACGTGTTTGTGTATCTTGTGGTTGCTGTTTTATTATGGTTTTCTCTGCCTGTGACAAAATGTCTTTCATTGTCTCTTTGGTTCTTTCAATGTGATTGTCATACCAGGCCCTAACATCTACGTCTGAAACTTCATCTATTTTTACATACTTTGCAATCGTTGCTTCTATATCTAGATTTATGTATATTAGCTGGCTAATCATCTTGTGGTCAGTCATCAAGAGGCCGGGCACCTCTTGCGTGATGACACCCGTGTTAGGTCCACGCAGTATCTTAATTTGAGCCCTCTGTGTTTGACACAGCTGGCTCGATAGTAAGACGAGATGTAATACAAATATTTTACTTCGCCGGGAACGATGATATTGTGTCGGGGAAATAGTCTGGCGACCACGAGCTGCATCGGTTCTCCACATGGGCATCGCTGTGGCATAAAGAAATTAACGATATCTAGGTGTAGAGGAGAAAGAAGATACGTTAATAAACATATCAATGTATGACATCCTGTCTAGTTCTCTCCCTGGCCTGACTCCACTTGTTTAATTTTAGATTGTGGATGTGCTATTTTGAGTTGGTTAACATGGCACCAACGTTCTTCCTCTGTGGTGTTTTTACAGATTCTTATTTTATATACCACAGGTGATAGTTTTTCCACAATCTCGTAAGGTCCTTTCCACATGGGTAGAAACTTTGAATGTTTCGCCTTATTTTTTAGATAATTGTAGTAATAGACTTGATCACCTATTTCATATTCCTTTTTGCTTGTTTTGAGATTGTAATGTGTATGGCTAGCTTCCACTGCTTTCTCTAAATGCCGTTGGGCGTATGCAAATGCATATTGCAAGTGTTTTCTTAAGCCAGTTACATAGTCATGTGTTGAAATAGCGCCTACCAGCACCTGCTCATTGGTCTTATATAGAAGGTGCATTGGGACTGTCATCCTTCTGCCGGTGAGCAACTCGAAAGGGCTAAAACCCGTGACACTGGATGGTGTGGCTCGTATCGCCATTAACACTAATGGTAGTTTCATATCCCAATCTTTACCATTCTCACTTACATATTTTTTTAGAATGCTTACTATCGTTTGATTTGATCTTTCCACTGTGCCACTGCTGGCTGGGTGATATGCAATGTGTAATTGTCTTTTTACTCCCAGTATTTGCCACATTTTTGTCATTATATCTGCCGTGAAGGAAGATCCTTTATCGCTCGAAATACGTTGTGGCAAACCATGGCGGCAAAAGACATGGTTTATCAACAATAATGCTGCAGTTTCAGCTTTACAGTTTGGTGCCGGGATACATTCGATCCATTTTGTAAATAAGCATATTACTGTTAACATGTATTGGTTCCCTCGATTGGACTTAACCACAGGGCCAATGAAATCAATTTGTATATCGGACCATGGAAATGTGAGCCCTCGTTTTCTCAATGGAGCTCTGTGTGATGGTGAACTAGGTTGAAATTGTGCGCATCGAAGACACCCAGCACAATATATTTCAACGTCTTGCGTCATGTGGGGCCAGTATGCTACTTCCTTCAGTATTTCTAGTGTTAACTTGGGACCTCTATGTCCTGAAGTTATTTCATCATGTGCATGCTCCATCATAATACCTCGGAATGTTAAAGGTACTACCCACTGTGCAGGAGCTTTTTCAGTCACTCTTATCAGTAACTTGTCGTGTAATTTAAAATTGGCCCTTGATTTATGTAATATTCTCAATTCTTCATTATTATCGATGTCATCCTGTGTTATTGGGTTGACATCGGGGTTTTCTATGAATTTGTAAAATTTTCCAACGGTGTCATCTGTTATTTGAGCTAGAATTAGATCCTGGTCTGGTCCCTCTTGTGACCATGATGTAATCTCTCCCTGATGAGTTTGGGATCGTGTGATAGCATCACACTGTATTGTTGTAACCTTGTCTATTAATAAATGATCTATTGGGAACAGTTCGCCTTTTACAGCTCCTTCAGTGGCATTTTTGTCTGCCGTGTCATTCCCTTCTTTCTCAAATCCAGGTACTTTGGAGTGACCCTTGGTCTTCCTCCAGTATATTATCATGTTATTTTTAACAACCAATGTATCAATTGCAGCAATCATTGTAGCATGCTTCAGGTTTTTCCCATTCATGCATTTCATGCCTCTTGCTTTCCATCCAGCCAGATACTCTACAAAAGCATTTCTAACATAAATTGAATCAGTCACAATCACAATTTCTTTCAGTCCGTGTTCACATGCAGTTTGTATTGCCAAATATACAGCAGCCAATTCAGCTATTTGACTACTTCTATTCCCAATTTTGTACCCTTGTGGTTGTTTTGGAAAATCTTTCATCCACACGTTTCCAATACCGGCTATTCGTTCACCTGCATCGTTTTTGAAAGAACATCCATCAACAAATACACACGGTAACTCCGCATATTTTTCCTCATACACTTTATGTGGTGAGTCAGCAAAAGGTTCTAGGTCACTAGGTTCAAAATTTTCGCCTAAACATTCTTCAGCATCGCATTCATGCAAATCTGCTAGTCCTTGTGCTACTTGATTCTTTTTGGTTTTACTATACCTTATTTCAATTGGAAAACTCTGCATAGATAACATCCAACTAGTTATGCGTGATCCAGTCACGTTACCTTCTCTTATTTTGTTACTATTCAAAAACTGAATTGACTGGTGAGCAGTTTCTAAAATAATTTTACTTCCATAGATAAAGGGTTTAAAATGTTGCACAGCCCATACTGCTGCAAATAGTGCTTTTTCACATTCGTTGAACTTTACTTCAACTTCTGATAAAGTTTTGCTTGCGAATGATATAACTTTGGGAATATTATCTTCCTTCTGGTATAATACCGCAGATAAACATCTGTCAGTGTGTCCAACTTCAAGAAAAAATTCTTTATCTTTCTTTGGATATGCCAAACAAGGAGCATTTATTAAACGTTCTTTCAACGTTTTAATTACTTTGCTATGTTCCTCTGTCCATTCCCATTTACTATCCTTTTTTAACAGCTTTAGTAATGGTTGTATTACCTCAGAGTAATCTTCGATAAATTTTCGACTATAATTAGATATACCTAAAATACTTCTTACATCTTTGACACATTTTGGTTCCTTTAACTTAAGTATAGCCTCTATTTTCTTCTTTTGAATGTTTATACCATTAGGTGTAACCTCGTGTCCCAGGAAATTTACTTTAGTTCGGCACCATTGTGCCTTTTGCAGTGACACCTTGGCACCAGCCTCTTTTAACTGCTTCAGTACATGTTTTATTTCATTCAAGTGTTTTGAAAAGTTTTCACTTTTAATCAGGACATCATCAACATACGTTAATGTACCTCGTTCAGGTGCGTCAGGTAGTGCCTTGGTAATGAATATGTTAAATTCACTCCCACTATTGATAAACCCGAACGGACATCGTTGCCAGCAATAGGATTTATCTTGAAACGTGAATGCCAATTTGTATTGATCTTCTTTGGCCACTGGCACTATCCAATATCCACTGGTCAAATCCAGTGCCGTATATATCTTAGCTCCCTGCATTTGGGCCAATCCTTGATCGATATATGGTATCGGCCATCTTGATTGGTGTACCCTCTTGTTTAACTCGCGGAGGTCCGCGCAAAGCCTCCAAGTCCCGTTCGGTTTAAGGACAGCTAAAATCGGGGTGTTAAAGGAACTATGCACCTTTCTAATGATTTTCCTTTCTTCCAAATTTTTAATAATTTCAGATAAATCCTCTATGGATGCCATAGGTAACCTATATTGCCGTTGAAATACTGGTGGTAGTTCTGGGTCGGTAGGTATTTTCATCACATGTAAGTGAGTACCCCCACAATCATATGAATCTTTAGCAAATACTTCGTGGTGATCAATAAACATCTGTCTCAATTCTGACTTCTCTGACTCATTGGCACACCCATCAGCTTTTGTAATTTGTTCCTCAATCAGCTTATTAAAGCCAGGAAATATTTCAGGTGTAGCCAACTCGTATTGTTCCTCTAATTGCTGTGTCAAGTCTTTTGTCGTTGCATGGCAGCAATATTCTATTTCTGACTCTTTGACTGAAAATACAATGGTATCACCTTCTTGTCTATGTTGTACATTAATTTCATCAGATGGTAATTCTGGGTATATGGAATGAATTTGAAACAACCCTTCTGGCTGAGAATACATATTTTCTGATATTAACTGTGATTCTTCATCAACCATTTCTAATGTAGCGCCTAATATAGTATTAGTCAAGTCAAAACTTGAATGCGCATCACATACTGCTGTTCCTATCATAGTACCTTTACGTATTTTTATAATTTCATCAGTATTGTTGTCAACTAGTACTTTACATTTGTCATCCTGTAAATTTATTAATGCTGTGTGCACTGTAGAAATACCTTGTAGTTTCCAGTTCTCACTAATGTTAATGTATGCATCTTGCTTGCCTAAACACTGTTGTTGTTTTTTCACATTTAAATAAATTGTTGCTTGTTTAGTACATTGAGGAATCTCAATATTGCAACTAGTAATCATTTCCACTGCATATGGCATCACTTGATCACTTTGCATTGCTAATTGGGTGTCACAGAAATCCATAGGATTTCCTCCCAATCGAGACCATAGTTCTCCATTAATAATATCAACAAAAGCCACCAGTCTATGTAATATATCATTGGCGATACACACCTCATCATTATCCCCACGGATAATTTGCATATTATGGCGCATCTTCTTTTTCCCAATGTCGACTTCGACCATTGTTCGACCTACCACTTGTTGTCCTGTAACTATGTTCATGAATTCTGGTTCATAATCCGTAGTACCTACCATATTGCCATTATTATGTAATTTTTGTACCAATTTCTCACTGATGTATGATCTTTCTTGTTTTAAATCCAATCTGGCCCGCACAGGGGTGGACTCGCCTGCTATGCGTACGGGAAAATGCCACTCATTTTCATCTTTTTCCATTGACACCAATATATTAATTGGGGTGAATTCTTTATTTTTCGTTTTCTCCTTCTTCTGACGTTTAGTGGAGAATTTCAGACAGTCTTCTGCAATTTGGGATTCCCACTTTCGATTGGAGTCTAGTAATACTGTGGACTGTCGTTTAATTTGTTTATTTTGTTCAATTGCATTCTTAGTAATGACAGTAACTTCAGGGGTTTGTGAATTTCTAAAGTATATTTCAATTGAATCTGTACGACGTTCTACTACGTGAGTTCGGTTATTAGCCCCGTCACTTATCTCAATTTTTTTTATAGGTATGGGTCGTTTCACTTGAGCCCACAGTATTCCATTAAAATAGTCTATGAGAGGTGACAAACGACTAAGTATATCGCCGCCCAACAGTACGTCGACAGAATCTAAATCAACCACTACCATGGGATGTTGCATGCAGTGCTTCCCAATGTTAATTTCTACTTCAGAAATTCCCATAATTGGAACATCCTGTTCATTGACACTATGTAATTTCCCTGCTGGTGTAATTAATCGTGCAATTTCTTCACTTGATTTATCCTGATTTATAAACTCAAAATTTTTTTTAGATATCAATGTGGCCTCTGATCCTGAATCTACTAATGCTTCTACATTCCATCTGTTTTTTAACATGACCTGTGCATAGTATCGGTCATTTTCTTCCCTTAATTCACAGACAAAATGAGAATTTTTAACCATTTCTTTTTTCATTACGTCAATCACCTTTTGTTGAATTCTTTGGGGTTTGGACATTGTCGATTTGTTTACATTTTCTTTTTCTTACACTGCACAAATCCGAATTGCCTTTTCATTGGGTTTGATTTTCATTGGAGTTTGTGTTTTTTCGGTTTCTATTTTGGTGACTTGTAATATTTCACTTTCTACTACGTTTTGTTTTATCTGATTGTGTCGAAAATATCGCCCTTCATGAACATATCCTCTTTTTCCTGTTTTGAAACCGGCAAGTCATTGTTCATTCTGAGTGGAATCACGGTCAGCTGATTCGCCAGCACTGACCGCGTGCACTCTTGAACCTGACCCTGCATTGTGAGATATTAACCTCTGTACGTTTTGGCTTAAATCCTTAAGCTGATCTTCAAGAACATTCAGTCTGTTAGGTCTACGTGGGGAACGTTCGCGTTCATCCCAGCGCTGGTATCGGTCTCTGTTATTAAAAAATCTCCTCTGTCCTTGCCACTCTCTATGATCTCGATTGTCACGCCTGTATTCTTGTCTATTGTCTTGTCTCTGGTAACCCCCTTGGCGGTAATTACCTTGTTCATTCCTCTCTCTGTCTCTGGAATTGTACTGTTCTCTGTCGTTCTTTTCTGAATCAACATGTTTCTCCCTTTCTCTGTCTCGACCCTGGCGTGTCTCATTATCACCTTCTTTGGGCCGATACACAAAGTTAGGAATTGGATTATTCCCTCGGTATCTAGGACTGACTGTATTTTTCTTTTCAGTGTCATCACCTGACACTGTATTTCCTTTTCTCTCGGGGCTTTTCTTCCATTCTCTATTCTTTTGTACTGACCGTGTCTTGTTACCACCAGCTTCGAATGGTAATTCTTTCTCTTTGTTTACCTCACAGATTTTACTGGGTTTTAATTTATCTTTTCCCTCGTTATTGTCTTCGGTCCTACTGACATCAAAGATACTTTTAGCCTGTTTATAAATCCAATCGATAGATCGATCTTCATTATAATCACGCGCCAACTGAGTGCGTATGTGTTTTGGCAAACCATAGAAAAAAGCATCTTTGAATTGCGTCGTTTCTGTGTCTACCTCCTTGTGCACCTGTGAGAACGCATTTTTCAACTGTTGCAAGTAATCTCTGGGATGTTGGTTAGACTCACATTTCAAATTTAACGCATGACGTAGTGCCTCATGCGAGTTCCTGTGGGGTGAAAAATGTTTGATCACTTCACTTCGATATTCAGCCCACGTTTTGTAATCCTTACTGTCTACACTCATAAAAAATGATTGGGAATCGGCGGCAAACGTCCATGACAGATAGGTTCTTAGCTCTACGTCACTGCTCATGTTTAAAGTTTGCATAAGCCTCTGGTATAATGACAAGTGGTCTTGTATCGATCCACCTTTGTTACTTTTGGAAAATAATGGCAACATTCCGCGGATGGTTTTTATCGATTTTGCGTTACCATTAGTTGGTACAGCCGACACATTCTTTTCAGAATGGTGTCGCTCATCTTTACGATTTTTATTTTTACGTCGACGTACTTCTGTCCATTCGGTATCAGACTCATTATCACTAGAGGGTGTCCAGTTTGAGTGCATATACTTATTATATCCACTTCGCGGGCAGTCACTTTCCTTTTTCTTAAATGTCGTTCCTACCTCGCTGGATCCTGCACTAACATCGAAACCGTCAGAATTAAAAGTATCGTGAATTTTTATAATCTCTGCTATTGAAGGTCTTCGGCTACTATTCCTGCGGTTTCCCTCTTTTTGTATTCTAGTCTGTAGTCCTCTCATTTCTTCACGATTATCATCAATTTGCCCTTTCAATGTATGTATTTCTTTTTCTAATCTAGTCATTTTATTTTCTCTGTCTTCAACAGCTAACTTCAAATTTCTAATGGTGTCATTGGCTCCCCAATAACGATCTTTTGCTTCTACTAAATCTACTTTGAGTATGTTTAATTCCTGACTAATTTTCATTTTATCAGCTTCCAGCTGTCTCATCTTATCCTTGCATGAGCCATCACAACCTGAGTACCCATGTCGTCTGCCCTTTCGGTGTGATACTTCTAAGTCCTGTATCTTTTGTTGGTAGTTCTCACTACGTCTACGCTGTTCGTGAATTTGGGACTGTAATTCATATATAGAATTAATGTGCCCGTTCTCCACGGTTCTCATTTCATTCATTCTGTCATGACAAGTTTTTATTTCCTGCTTTGCATGCTCTATCTCGTCTTGTAATTGTTGTATTCTGGGATCTTCGATACTCTCACCGTCCCTCTCATCTCTTTCACACGGAACCGTTTCAGTACTCGCATACTTGCGCTGCGCCTGCATCCACTTTTGATCAATTTCATTCCTTTCAGACAGTGCGACCAATAATTCTTCTTCAACTCCTGCAAGTTTCTCACTGAGTGTGGTATACTCATGTCTCAATGTATTGTTTTGGTCATATATCATTCTATGAGCAAACCATAATCGCCCGGCAAGACTGCATAAGGCTTTTGTCTTGTCCTTTTTCTCTTTCTTTGAAAATACATCGATCATTGACTGGACTACATACCCCTGCTTGTGGAGAGTATCAGAGGGAAATTTTCCTACTTCCTCCAACTGTTGGTCAATCCAGTCATTCAGATCAACAACCTT